>JAEMWC010000358.1:402500-530000 GCA_016490735.1 Pachyseris speciosa
GATGAAGATGACTGAGGCTCGACTTCTGCATCTCTTCCCCATTGAAAGCCACTGTCAGCCCCAACTAAGCTTCCGTGGCGAGTCCGGACCCTTCACACTCTTTTTCATGCCAAGTCGACTACCAATAAGCCTTTTCCTCCAGATATAACCAACAACCCCCATCCTCCGTCTCCCACGTCTACCTTCCCCGTACAGAGATCACCCGAGTCGCCAATCCCTGCTGCCTCAGAGCCTAGACCTCAGTGCACCCTTAGACTCCTGAAGTACCTACAATGCTACATTTTGGACTACTTGCCCCTGGCTTCCCGGAATTTGTAAGCTGTTTGGCAATCTCCTACTTTACATGGATGGGGCTGTTGATATTTCTAGGACACTTGTTCGTTTACTCGACTCGTAACACATAAGTTAGGTTAAGTTAGCTTTTGTTTGTCCGTAAAAAAAAAACAACAACAACAACAACAACAAGAAAAAGAGGTTGCGCCAGCGGGCGTTGTTACGCAAGCATGCACCTTATGCTTGGTGTGTTTTCCTCGTGCTCGACCGCCATATTTTATTGTAACCGAAGTTGTTGTTGCTATTAAACGGTAAGTGATTGTTTTTAACGGGTCGTCCTTTCTTCATTACTGGCGCATGCCGCTTCTATGAAGACCTATCTTCATTCAAATAGACTTGAAAAAAGTCCAACTTCAAAGCTGATTATCGTGGTGGACCGATGTGAATGACATTGTTTTGGAAATTGTGATTAATACCAGGGAATTCGTTCCAACACGGGCTTGCAGAGTTAAAATTTTCGAAGTCGATTCATTGGAATTCGCATTCCATACCAAAGAAGAAAGGTCAACTTTAAAGTTCAAAACCGTGGCGGATAAAGCTGGAAAGTAAGTAATGTATGTGTCAAGAACGGCAGTTGATGTCAAGGAACAGGATTCGATTGATACCAGTAGAAAAGTCACAGTCATAGAGAGGCATGTCAAAAAATCTAATTTTCTTCACTCAAGTCTCTCTATTTATTGTCGACATATTTTTAGCGTGATTTTTTCTAAGTGTCGCTTCGAACCGCGCACGCGTGTCCCTCATTCTTTGCCATGATAATTGCTGCTGCAGTCATTCGATAAACAAAGCTAAAGCGAAACGTGCCTACAATAATTACCGTTTGAACGTAAGGTGTGCCTTCCTTCACTCCACGTAATGTTTTATAATGAACTATTTATTCATTTACAAATTCATCGATAAGGTATCTCAGAGACACTGATTAAAATTACTAGACATCGTATTTTTAAACATATGCAGCACTGAATGTTTTCCAGGCTTCCTTTTTCCTTTAGACCCACGTGATGAACTATCTACCGAGCCTTGGACAACAAGAGCATCAGAAATAACAGGTCAATAATTAGTGTTTGATCTAAATCACTGTTTACAATAACACATATACAGCCATCAATGAACCATTCTGTGGTACTAACATTTAAATGAGAACTTGGTTGTTTATGGTTTGCTCAGCTGTAAACATATTTTTTTTATGATCTAAATTGTCAATACAAATCATTATCACCCATTTACCCCTTTATATAGGCCACATGACAATGTTTAACTCCTTAAATAATAATTTTACAAATATCGAAACTGACCACTTTTCAGTATAAGACACTATTTTTTTAAAGCACTTAAAGCGCTAAAAGTGTGGGTTTCAGCAATGGATATTTTGATTTTAGATCCTCGTGATGAACTATCTTCCAATCCTCAGAGAACAACGTCATCAGGAATAACAGGTAACTGTTTCCACATGCATATATATTTAATTTATATATATAGATTTTGTCAATTTAGCAAGCGTGACTACCAAAGTGAAACCTGAAATGAAGAAATGATCCTCGCAGTTTTTAACGCTATTAATGCAATTGCGTAAACCCTGGAAAAAAAAAAACAATTCAGGACTTCAACGGGGTTTGAACCCATGACCTCGCGATACCGGTGCGATGCTCTAACCAATTGAGCTATGAAGGCACTGACGTTGGGAGCAGGTCAATTATGGGTTCATATGTTCCCGTGAAAGAAATGAGTGTAAATGGGTCCTTTACGCAATTGCATAGATTGAGTTCACAACTGCGAGGATCACTTCTTCATTTCAATTCATTTCCGCAGTTCATATATGATTTATTTCATATAACATATGGATTTAGCCAAGCCTAAAAGCGGAGCTCCACGATAATTATTATTTTTTTACTGGTATGGAGCAACTTAGCATGGCTTTCCTTGCGCCAATAATTTATGTTTAGAGCAGTCAACAGGAATTGACTGCGGCTCAAAAACCTCAAAACATTACAATAAAACAATACACGACGCGCGTGTTTGTTCGAAAACAAATTTAACAATCAAAACACGATTAAACATTTTCAAAATCGTGTTTGAACGTTTAGCCACCATACCACCCCAACCAACAAAACGTGCACAGCTGGTAAAAAGCAATCAAATGAACCACCTAAAGTCAAAATTTCAGCGATAATACGCAAAAAATCGTTCTGTGGACTCACTCTGTCTAGTGTTTGGTCAAACATTGTTTGTGCGTTTAGCGACCCAACGTTATGTTTGACAACTGACGATATTGGATGAAAATGTGTAATCGTTCAGCCGGGGCTTAAATCCTATATTTTACAAAGACTCATTGCGATTACGTGTTAATAAGATAAGGGCAAAAGTTTCTTAACGCTGTTGAGGCACCGAGGTCGAAAAACAGCCATTCAAGCGGAGTAAAAACGCTCGTTCGCTTGCAAAGAAAACAACGTAAGCTTAACAAAGCAAACAAACAATTCAACTACTTCTTTGTGTCCAAAACGAATAGAGATGACTGTTATTTAAATCCAGTCGAGAGAAAAATACAAGTTTGATTCCTGAACAAAAGTAACAAGGATTAAACCAAATGTTATATATGCTTCAATTTATTTAATTTACCCGGCTCACTGTCCTGTGTTGTAGAGGTTTCTACCACTTGAAAATACGCAAGCTTCAGTAAAGTAAAAACAAGCATCCGCAAAAATAGCAAATGGTTTGTCCAAAGAAAGGGCTTCTTCCACAGAGTTTGAGCTACTAGTTCCTCCCATTAATGCCGGTGAACTGTTAGGTGACCTTTCTTGGTGAGATGCAAGATGCCGCGGTAAAGTGAAAGCCGTTGATGCGTTGAATTATTTTGTTTTCAACCACACAATCGATCCAAGTTTGAAGCTCTTCCTGAGAAAAATCTTTCGCTGTTCCATTTATCACTTGAAAATTTACCTTCCGGAGTATTTTTTGACAAGTTCTTGATTTTTATGCCCTTTTACGTGAATTAAAAGACAAACTTCGATCGAAGAAGATGAAGTTTTGCTCAGAATGAAGAAACCAACTGAATATGAAATTACGAGCCTCAGAAAACGCGCGAAAAATTAAGCCTCGTATTGGTTTGGGTGTCCCACACCTGGCTTGAGCCTGCGATCCAATCGAAAACAAGTACCTGGTCAGCGGTCAACTTAAAAAACAGCTGACCTTGATGAGGTCTTAATTTGAGCCCGCAATATGGTCACGTCACACTGGTCAGCGGATATCTTGTTTTGACAGATGTCAATTGGCTATAAGGTGGATGTCCAGTATCAAAGACGTACTCTGTAAACTAGTTGCTCAGCTGGGCCAGGTGGAGTATGGCCGCCATGTTGGATTATTATGATTATTATTAGGATATTATTAACTATTGGGCAACTCCGTCGTCATCGTCGTCGTGCGTACGCGCCCTCGAGCAATACCGCTATCCATGATTACCATGAGAAAAGCAGTTGATGAGTTTCTATAGGTATGGTGCACAGTGAAACCTTTTGAACAGAGCTATTTCGCCCTGTTTTTATAAATGCACTAAATGCATTCAGCTCCTGCATTTTACAGAAGATTTCCGAGTTAGTTATTGTTATTTGTATTGTTATTTGTTGTTGTTGTTAGTTTAGAGCGTACCATATTAAGAGTGAATGATCATAAGTTACACAAGAATGATTGATATTGTTCTCCGTGTCACTAAATGTTTAGGACCATTCTGTCTCTCTTCTAGGTAAGAGTACCAGTGTATGCATCGTAGTTTTTGTTATACTTTACTCGTAAATTTTCTTGTGCTCTTTCCTTCCTTGTCACGCAGGAGAAACTTATTTTTTCTTCTCTTTTCAGTGATCATTTTGGGCGTTCTTTTTTCTATCTCAATAACCGCCATTTGTTTCCTAATATGGAAGCAGCGGCGATACTCACAAAGAGTATCAAGAGGGCAAAAGGCAAGGCAAGAGGCAGAGACTCCATTGTCTGGGCCTCGGAGGCCCAGACAATGGAGAATGTGACGTCACCATTGCTACCGCTAGAGAAACAGAGCATTCGTATTTCGAACTTCGTTGTCGAGCTTCACAAGATCCAGTTACCACAGAACGCCATTACCAAGAATTGAAGCATACCAATGAATCTGCTGAATATGAAAACACGAGCGAGGGAAAACATCACGGGGTTTATGAGGAGGTTAAGAGGGTACGATTGTTTTCATGATTTTTGTTAAGTATTTTTCTTCTCGAACATTGATATTATGCATACCATTAACTGTATTTCCAAGCACTTTAGTTATTGAACGTATTTCAGGAAGGAAATAACTTGATATGCTCCATCTAGAATATTGAAAAAAAATTGTAGAACTATTGATAAAACACGCTTTCTTAAGTTAACCTCAGAATCGAAAGAACCGTAACTAAAACAACTGAAGTGCGAATCTTTTAACCTCCACCTTAAACGTGGACGATTCTTAGTATGTAATAATAATAATAATAATAATAATAATAATAATAATAATAATAATAATGTCTATTGGTAAGCATTTATAAAAAAATAAATAATAAATTACCACCATAGCCGTCCCTGCTGAATCATTTTTTTGTCATGAGGGATATTTTGTTGGAATTCTATTATTCTTGGTTGTTTTTATTGGTAGAGAAATTCTTCTTCTCGTGTTTGTGGAGTATCGGATGTTACAGCCACTTTTACTCGCCTCGCTGGCTATTCTTTGCTCAGAAATCCAATGCAAGCTCGTGGTGAATCAAAAAGACGTTAACGTCAAAATATATGTGAAAATACAAGCAAAGCCTCAAAGGATTTTATCATTTCCTTTTTTTTGTCAGGCATCCTGTAACGCCTACAAGGAGGTTTCTCCTCGAACAGCGTAGCCGGAACGAGAGGCTGCATACACCTCAACTCGACCAACTCGGAACGACAGGAAATGACAGAACGGAAGACGACAGAAAATACGTGACCTGCTCTAGGGAATGTAAAGTAATCGAAAGAAAAATTAAAATATGTTCGTTTGAGAGAACATTATGAGCCACATGTGATTATCTTACAGTATTTGTATTTCCTCGTAAATGGAAGAGAATAGTTTTTTTTTAACCTGAGCAAAACTGAATATATGGTTTATGGATCATACCAAAGAATTAAGCGGAGGGATAGCATAAACTTATCCTTCAATGGATCTCCCTTGACGGAACTATCTTGGCGTCGTGATTGATCAGCACTTGAGCTTTAACAACCATATTGAGCACGTAGTAAACAAGGTCTCAAGGAACTTAGGCGTTTTTAGGCGTTTGAGAATTTCTCTTACTATGGCTGCAGCTGAACGCATCTACAAGACAGTGGTCGTACCGATTTTTGACTATTGTGATGTCTCATGGCATGGGTGTGGAAAAAACTCTGGTACCCTTGAGAGTTTGCAGCATCGAGCTGCGAAGTTAATTTTTCCAAACTCTGGTTTACATACTAAAGAGCTGATCGCTGCTTTGGGTCTTGTACCATTAACTAATAGGCGAAGACTTCACATTGTCTCGTTACCTAGAAAATGCCTTGACGGTCTAGTATCACCTTATCTGAATAACTATTTTAATCTAAATACTTCTGTACACACTGTTGCGACTAGACGCTGTACATAATGATATTCATATTCCGAAAATTAACCTAGAAGTCGTTAAGAGATCTTTTTATTTTACCGGAGCAACGGAATTTAATAGCCTCCCCCCGTCAAATCAAGACAAAGGAATCCCCCAGCGAAGTTTTAAGACTCTCCAAATACTTTTTTCTATTACCATAGTCGTATATATTTTGCTTTTTTTAGAGTTTTAGATTATCGATTCTTAACTTTTTACTCCTTTTTGTATTTTTATAGCCATTTTTATATGCATTTTAATTACAGGACCTCCTTTAGTTGATATTAGTGTTTGTTACACTGACAGGGTTATCCTGTTTAAGTATTATTCTTCTAGATCTTATTATTATCATATCAAATTATACCTAAGTCCTAGTCTTAGTTTTCGTCAATATAATTAAATACGTTTGCATAAATCGAATAAGTTTCCGAAATGAAGGAAATTATCTAGTGAGATCAAATTACTTAGTATGGGTCCGCCGTGTTTGTGCCCTCCGAAGGGCATAAATAAAACGTGGCCACCGTTAAACTTGGTAAAAGAAGTATGTCAGATCATGTAATCAGCCGTTCTTAATTTCTCCTCAGAATTGTTCGCATAGCTCTTTTAAATTACCAAGAGGTCTGGACAGCAGGAAGGTCACAATGCGTTTAAGATATAACGTGACGATTTTAAATTTTACGATCATGTTTCGACAGAAACTAATACCTTCTCAGTGCAAATGTTACAGGAAATCCAAATCAAAAATTAAAAAGTGATGTGAACATACCGGTTTTATAACATTTTGAACATTGTTGATCTTCCAGCTGCGACTAGTTTGATCTTGTTGTTGTTGTTGTTGCATGTGAAGCAAAGCAATATATCCCATCAAATTTTCCTTGAAGATTTGCCTTACAAGTGTGAAGAAACATTTTAAAGAACAGTTCTGAACTAGTACTGTTTACGTCTACGGTTTATAGTTTTGATGGCATCACATGCAAACCATCAACTAGTATCCTCTGATCGACACTGGAACTAATTGTTTTTGCTTTATTTTTATTTTTTGGTTTCATACAGTATCTGGTAGTTGTAGCTTGCATACGATACTTAAGCTAGTGAATCCTTGACATACAAATATTTTTACTGTTTCACTGCAAGAGCTGCATCTACACACAAATACTTTACACTACATTACGCAAACACTGTCGCGGATGGGCTTTCAAATTGCAAAAGAAGCATGACAGCAGAGTAACACGGTCGCATATATGTGGTTTGATTATATTTAGTGATTCAAATCAACAAAGACCGATTCGCGCTGCACTTGTACGGGAGATGTGCCTTTTATTTTGTGGTTGGGGCAATACATGTATTTTCGTTGCACGTGCGCGTCTTTTTTTGGCACTAGTGTCTCAACACTTTGCAACCAAGTGGAGATCCCGTTCAGCGCTTTGAATACTAAGGTGTAGTACACAGCATGCAAACTCATCGCATAAATTTGCAAATAACTTGTCTTGATTTTTGTTAAACAGACAGTATATAATGAATTACATTTTGCATACTAGAAGAGTGTTGTTGTATTACTGAATGGTCCAACAACTTTATAGTCGAGACGAGTTAAATGGCCCTTAACCCTCAGACGAACACCTAAACCCAAACCCCAGCATGGCACAAGGAGGGAGGGTGAACAACCCATTACCATCCTTGGGATTTCTGCGGCGTTACAGCATTCTTATCTGTTTTCATCATTAAGAGGTAGTCCATCGCAGTCTTGTACAAAATGCCAATAACGCGGGCATTATATGTTGTCACGCTATTGTATCACTGTCATAGTAGATTAGCCAATTTTTTTTATTTTTCCAGATTTCGAGAAATCATCTCAATAGAAACTAACTTCCTGAACTTCATAGAGAATTTCGCTAAACTTAACAAGTAAAATAATCAAATCTCATTTTTCCCGAAGTACCTACCAAACCACCGCAGCGGCAATGCCACCGTCACTGCAATAGCAACGTTGCGTCTCATGTGAGAAAACATTACTCATCAGTTGATGTGTCCAAGAAAACACGATACACGATTGAGCGTCATGAACGATATTTCAGTTTGCGTTAAAGTGCTTCTAAAACAAAAACTTTTGGATAATTTTCGTTTTCCTCCTTTATAAACTTAAATTGACTCAAAATGTTTATGGTAATAACGGCGGCCATAAATTAGAGCGCTACATGCTTATTTAGCCTGAAAATAACCGGACAAAACCCAGTAAAAATCCGTCCACCATTACTCAGTTCCCAAGGCCGTAGCCCACAAGCGAATTGAATGCGATCTTATGTGTGGTCTCCGGTCGTGATGTCATACACTCTACGACTATTGAACAATTTGCAGAGAAACGTAAGCGTACGAAGAAAGCTTGTGAAAAACGCGACGGAGGCATTTTAGCGGACACAACTTCTTCATTTTCTCTCCAGCATACAAAAGTAGCCACGTTTGTTTTGATCGATGAGTGTCCAACGTCACGAACTGTTACGGGAAAGTCGATCCGCATCTCGGCGCCTTGCGCGGGCATTTTCGATTTGAGTAAAGGCGCCCACCCAAAACCGAAATTGACGATTGAAACAACGGACTTCCCTTTGCAGTTTCGACTTTCACAGTAAGTAAGTACAGTGTGTTTCGAATTAAACAGAAAACAGAGAAATGATATTTTTTGATCACAGCATGCAACACTAAAAGAGTGAGTTGGCATTCAACCTCCCATCTTCCTCACCACTCCATTGTACTCATCCATCCATTGCTTATATACAAGCGGGTGAAATGAGAGTAACGAAGCTTTTGCTGGCAATAATCATCGTATTTACTTGTTGTTGGTGGCCTATTCTCATTATTGAGAGTAGGGAGCTCGAGGAACTGGACGCCTTTTGTACATGACACGGTATACTGATCTAGCTGGTTACAGCAGCTCTATAAATCCCATAATATATAGTATATTTAACCATCAGCATGGTCAAGATACTGGTGTGTAAGCGAAAGACAAGAGCAAGCATTCATTTGGTAAAAGCCATTGATAATGATAAACGATGACGATGCAATGATATCAATGTGAGTATTATTTACAATTAAGGTAAAACAATTAAAGCACGGGCTAGATTGTTTAGGGGAGGGAGGGGTAGGGGAAGCAAACAATGTAGAAATGTTGACATAAACAAACAAACAATCAACCAATAAATAAAGTTTGAACCTCTCTATCTCCGCTCGAAATATGTGGCCGAATTATCTTTTCTGACAGCCTGCGAACTAAATCCAGCTGCCCACTGATTTTAATTTAAAAAGCAAAGTTCAACATTACACAGAAATTTATCTAAAACGCTTCCCTGGAAAACAATCAACGTGACAATATTTTTGATTGCTTGACCAAGAACATTCACTTCTCTAGGTATGCATATCGCTTTAAACCAGTCTGCACGGATTACAGTTATTTGTTTGGCGGCCTTTAAGCCTTAACCTTTTTTTAAGTATGGGTGTTTAAGGTTACCATAAACCTTTAGGGATCAAATTTGTCAAAATTTGAGTTTTAGGCTCATTGGTTAGAAGAATAAATAATGCAGCAACTGGCAAAAGAATATTTGAAAAATGAGTAAACGAAGGCGAGAAACGCTAAAAAAAAAAAAAAGGATTTTCGGGAGAAGTTAATAAATATCTGAAGGTGTCGAAATCCCGTACATTTTCGCGCGAAGTTTCATTCAGGATCTCGAATTGCATGTTTTGATTACATCAACAATCGAACCAGTTTCCAGTCGGTGGTTTTTGGTTTTATTTTCAGACAATGTTTGTTTTTCAGATTTAGAAATTTTTTTTCTGATATAACCAAGTTAAATGCTCCGTCTTTCGTTGAACGTGGAATCAACTTTCAAGCGAATGAATGGCTAGTATGTCGCGTATGCTCTTCAGGGGATTCCTCGGTTGTCTTTTATCATTGGTCGGCGGTATTATGGCTTTGACACCACCTTCAATGACGTGTGAAAACTGTAAAAACTTTGGATGGCGAAATCTCAGGCTTTATTTTTGCGTCTATTCCTTACAGTTAAAAGAATTAATCTCAATCTAGATTTCTTGGATTTTAACTAAATTTGGCGAAAATGTTTCTTACACATTATTGCACCAAATGTTTGAGGCTTCACAGTTATTGTCATGGCCGGTCATGGATTTCTGAGCTCTCTAGTTTTTTTCCTTTCTGCCTCTACCGTTGTGGCAATTATCGTCATTCTACCGCTTTTGTGTCCGGCACTACTCCTGGTTACTGGTACGCTATTCCTTCTGCTCAAACCAAGTATTTTCGGATCTCTACAAGATGTTATTTACCTAGCGCAGATTTAATCTGCCCTGAATCCACCAAAATTTGCATCTTGGACCTGGCTTCTAATGAGACTGTCCCAGGAGACGCCTCCTTCACAATGGCTAACATCAACACTGGTCAGCTTCACTATTGTGTAGTTAACAAACTTGTTTTGAAGCTGCTCTTCAAGAGAAAATGGATGAAAGGCCGCATTCCGTATTGCTCAAACTCCGATGCTTCTTTCAACTTTCTGGAGCTTCATATTACGTTGAGCGGCGACGTCCATCCTCTACCAGGTCCAGATAAAGAGACGGAAAAAGTGATTCCCGTGTGCATCGGGAGACGTTTCAACAAAAACAGCGTTGTCTCGGGCGGCCACATCAAGCTTAATTCCGTAACGCCGGTCGGAAGCGCAAAGTCACCAGTACGTGTAAACCATAATAAACAACTCACAATAGCCCACCTCAACGCCGAGTCTCTGAAAAACCGACAACACTTTCACGAGATAAGCGAAATGGCGCTAGAGGAGAAATACGATGTTCTCACGATCTCGGAGACATGTTTTAATTCGACTATTACCAACATCAGTGTCGAGATTGAAGGTTACCAGATTTTCAGGCTGGATCGTTTGGGGAAGTCCAGCGCTGCGGTTTGTGCCTATGTCAGACATGGCTTAAAGGAAGGGGGGGAATTTCATATATCCCATGATGCATCACTTCGAACTATATTATCAACTGTTACGCCCCACGTGACCTTCACAGTTCAAAATGGACGCGATCGAAGAAAGATCTTGGCAGGCCGAGCAATTCCGAAATCAAAGCATTCTCTACCTTTATTGCGTTGATTTCAGTTACTTTTTTGATCTCATAGTTCCTAGTCTGCCTTTCCTGAAAGTGCATTGCGTATTTGCACACGTTAGTTTCCCTTCTTCTCTTTCGGAAAGACGAATGGTTGTTTTACCACGAAGCCACAAACAGTTCCTTAAGCTGAAAGATATGGTTTCACCATGTATTATCGAGGTCATTTCAAGTGTGGATTTCGAGGTAATTGATATAGCCTTTCTATAGTTGATTTATGCAAATTTTTATAAGTTTTTGATATTCGATTGTGATCGATGTGTGCTTTTGATTTGACAGATTCATCCCGAAGAAGTCGAAGAAGACACCAACATGCTATTGATTTGGGATTTTCAAATCCAGGAGACTAACCTCTCTCTTACATCTTCTCGATCTCTTGTACGACCGAAGATACCAAGTTTGCCGGACAAAATCGATTCGATGCCTCTGTTAGACTTGACACTAGTAGACTGCAATTGTAGCAATTTTCCCCGACAAGGAAATGTGCTTTTAGCAAATGAAACGCAGGATGCCACAAGAGGGCTTCAAAACCTGTCACTTTGTTCACAAGAAGAAGAGTTGATTGCAGAAGAAGGGAACCTAGACGAAGAGGAGGAGGAGGAGGAGGAGGAGGAGGAGTTTGATTTTGCTAACGATCATCAAACTAGTCCGGAAGCAGTGGAGTTTATTCCCGATGTGCATGGGCCTTCGATTAAAGATACTTTGTTCACCGAAACTTTCACTTTGAAAGGCAGCAGCTTCCACGAGCATTTCCAAGATGCTCTTAGGCTGTGCAAGGAGGCCTTAATTAAAAACGAAGCTGTGCTAGTTAAGCTCATTTACGAGCCAGTTAACAAAAGAGACGAGAACGCAATAATCGTTCAGACTCGATGTGACATGTGGAGACCAATAGGATATATACCTGGGAAAAAGGTACCCAAAGTAACGAAAGCTATCGAAGATAGAGAAATAACTAAGATCGTGTTAACTAATGTAAAGTATCAGTATGTTTTCCCCATTTCTAGTTTTAAATACTTTGCCACAATATCAATTACTAAAAAGGGCAAGTGGGGGAAAAACAGAGACGCTTACCAATATAATGAGCATATTTGAATTGTCAGATCAAACTCAGTTGCTGTTTTCATTGTTAGTTGTACAGTCAACTTGATTCCGACACCACTAGAACCAGTGCTATAGGTCTAATTGAGGGAGGTGTCTGTGTCATGGAGGTATCTGGTAGGAGGTGACTGTTGCAGCTGTGTGGTGTACACATACACAACACATGTTGACCCTTGATATTTAACCAAGTGCCAAGGGACTAGGGAAATTGATTTATGACATTGGTCCTTTTCCACAAATTTTAAACGGTCATGCTGAAGAATATTGTTTGTTATATCAAGGACTTTTTTATAACTAAAGAGGTTTGTTAAATCAAGGTTCCACTTTATCTTTGTCAAAACATTTCAATGCAGTTGTAGCCTGCGAGTTTGTTCCAGCTTTTCCCTTTGAATTTGCACTGTACTCGCTCAAAGCCCAGTTCGTGACTGACTCGTGTAATAACTGGCTCTATACAGTAAAACCACACAACTAAGAACCTACATTTTTGGGAAGTAGCCTAAACAGGTTCTTATATAAATGGTAGTTAAAACTCCGCTGCAAAACAAGATGGTTATTGGCCTATTGTCTATTAAAAAAAATCATTTTTACAGTACTGAGAATCTGCTTTTTCTTCATATAGGATTCTTGCACTGCAGCTGTAATGTACTAATATGATTTTAGAAAATAAGAACCTGTTTTCAATTTTTAGGCTAAATAGGTTCTTGTTTATAGGGTGTATAAAACCCAATTTTATGCTAACAGGTTCTTAGTTGTGGGTTTTTACTGTAATGCAGTCTGAGCAGTAACGTAAGGATAGGTGTCCTGGTATTTTAGAATTGCCTTATTGATAACATTGTTATGAGCAAGCTTTCAAATTAGTCTCAAATTTCTTAAGGTTATCAAAGATCTGCATTCTACCAAAACAGTATTTAATAGAGCCATTAGCCAACAATTTCAACATTATCAAATCTATCCCAAGTCAAGGACAGTAAATAAGTGATTATAATAAGTATTACTGTTCACCATCACTTCTAATTAATGGCTAATTAATAACATTGACTTTAATTTTTTGAAAACAGTTTACATGCAGTCAAGTGCCACTTCAGCATCTTTTCTTAAAAAAAAAGGAGGGGGGGGGGGGGTGGGGTGGGGCAGAAGAGATTTTCTTAGTACAGTGGGAGTTCAACCTGTAATCAAACATACAGCATTAGCCATTTGGGAAAATACCATAATACTCTTTGTTCGTCCACCCAAATTTTGCAAAAGCATTGGTTTTGTTTTCTCTTGGGACCATTGTAAGTCCCAAGAGAAACTGGAAACAATGCTTATGCAAAATTTGGGTGGACAAATAAAGAGTATTATGGTATTTTCCAAAATGGCCTATTGGAACTATAGCAATTGTTATCAACATGCCAGATTTAATCTACAGGCCTCAGTTCTTCAAATGGTGGATAGTGCTATCCACCAGATTAATCACTATCCAGCAGCTAAACACTATCAAAAGCAATATTGAGTTATCCACTGTATATTGATTTACCCAGTGGATAGCACTATCCACCCTTTGAACAACTGGGGCCAGATGTTAAAACAGGTAAAATTAACTGATTAGAGATAAGTGCTTGAAACTATTGTCAGTCATCTTTATAAAAAAAAAAAAAACATTATCATGGTTCAGAAATACAAACACGAAATGGGCATTAATTTTGTATATGAAATAAGATCAAAAACCTCTGGAAAACGAAGGGGCGGTAAATCTTACTACTTCTTTCAAAGTTTTGTCAAATTTTTCATACACGAAATGAGACCACAAACCTCTGGAAAATGAAGGAGGGTAAATCTTTTATTGCAATATGCAACCCCCAGATATGAACAGAAAACATACTTTGATGCCAAAATATCATGTACAGCTGCGCTTTCAACAATTTCTGTCTGTCAAACAAGACTGTTTTATCGCATGCCATTTTTTTTCAAGTAGCTTTCAATACCACTCAAGGACTACTGGGGAAAAATTGAAGTACTTTTTAAGGACTTTGTCAAATTTTTCAATTTTCAAGGACTTTTCATTCATTAATAATTCATCTATTTGCACCTTTCAATAACATGAACTCAACTTCAAAATCCAACAGATTACATTTTTCTCTGCTGTCAATCATAATTATAGTGACAACCCACCAACAGTCAAAGTTTAGAAACTATAAAGTGGAGGAAAGCCTGCCAATTACAGTGCTCAAACTGATCTTTTCAACCCCAAAACCAAAATGGGTATTGATTTAGTTTGGTGCTGGAGGAAGATAAACTCCAGGCCTATGGAATGACTGGCGTATGGTCTGTCGATGACGGGCAGGAAGATGAGCTCTTCCCACAACAAATATTGAGCTGTCCTCCCGTTGATTGATTCTCAGTCTGTGGAGACGCAAAGGGTGATTTCGTGCATCATGATTGTCATCAACATCTGGTCTGTTATCAAAGGAGGGATATGCTTCCTCTGAATACCTTTCATTTAGTGTCCAATAGTAAAAAGGCAAATCCGTGTCCATGCGTTTGGAAAACTCCCTGACAAAATAAGCAATAAGTACTGCTGTCAATGATAATACAACTGACAACAATAATAATGGAACTAACAGTTCCAAGTACCAATTTTCATTTCATTTCAGATCATTTCAGATCTGCTTATACTGTAAAACATGGCTGTTACATTCCAGTATAACTGTGTGGCAGAAATTAATAAATATGCAGAATAAATTGCTCCATACAACTTTAATTCTTTCAAGGTTGAATGACAATAGCAATCAGGATAAAATCCCTGGGGTTTCCATGGCAATATTGCATTCCGTAAACTATCTAACAATCACTTTGTTTCATTACTTTGTTGCATTAAAAATAGCACCTATTGTATTACCGGACACTCTTAGGCCAATATGGTTTGAACTGTTTTAGGGTAAAGATGGAACCAAGGTCACGGTGACAAACACAGAAGTAGGCTTCAAGGTCATCTGTTTCTGCAGCCCTGGGGTGCTCTTCATACCCAATCTCTGCATTTGCCAACCTACGCAGCTCTTGACTTTCAATGTTAGTGGTTACTTCAACCACTGTCTCTCTGGAAAAACCACGTATGCCTCCAACAGGCCTTTCAAGATACAAAAAAATGCATGTCTTATTAATTCTTATGAACTAAATGTTCACAACAAAACCTGACCAACATAAATAAAAACCTAAATAACATCGATCAGTTGATTGCTGTTGGCACTCCACACCCACACACAAAAATTTGAAAACAAATGGCATAAAATCATTCAGACATTGTGAATATCCATTCTATCTCCTCCCCTAGACATGAAAACACCCTTCAACTGCCTATGTTTCGAGGTTACTATAATCGTCTCCTCTATTTTTTTGTTTGTCACTTTGTCTGTATTTTTATGTTAACCTGTAAGTTGTGTTAACAATGTGAGAAACTTTTGTGCTGTAATTAAGGTTACTGTTGTAATATCGTGCACTCTGATAAGTACTATTCACCTCCGAGTTAACGGAACGTGAGATTTTACAATTTCTGACCGTTTGTCGGTATATTGTCACACATACAATGTAGAGTAATGTTTTGGTTCGCTAATTCAGCTTGTGTGGTATATACTAAAACAATAATTGTTTTAGTATAATTATTATTCACCTTAGTGTCGGTGAAAGTGGTGGATATCCACCACTATTCACCTTCACTTCGGTGAATAATTGTTAAATATGATTACATGACATTTTTTTTTTCAAAGACATCTATACCTGTTTATGTCAATCATTGAAAAGTTGTAACATTCCTTATACCAAGGCATCCACTCTTCCAAGATGAAGTTCAACATCTGATAGTTGAACCTGCATCTCTGCAGCTGGCTCAAACCCCTACCATCTGAGGACTCATGCCACTGTGCCACAGTTCGGATGTAGCTTGCTTCTTGCATCTTGCCATGCCTCTCAAGGGAATCTACCACGTGATATGACAGGAGACGCTCTGCATCCTTGACACTTTGACGTCGTTTTCCAACAAGGGCTGCATGCGTGAGACCACTGAGTGGGTCGGCTAACACGTCTGAAAAGGCCTCATAATCAAATGCAGTATATCCACCATCTCTGACATGTTGTGCAATTCTCTTTAGAAGATGGTTGTGATCAGCGCGATCATGTCGAACACGACTGGTAACAGGGTCCACCTCTGGAACATAGAGATGTTGAGTGAAATCCACTCCTTCGTTTTGCAACTCCCTTACCATGTTCCTGAAAGTGTATGTTGCAACCACAGACCTCAGCTTGTCGAGAAGGGATTCTTCAGTTTTCGCCCTAAATGGATAGGGTGTGTATCCTGCAGGCACAAGCTTTCCTCTGATGTACGTTATGGCATCCTCCAAGCTTAGCCCGTTGTGGATGAACTCATCCAGTTGTAAGACTACATGGTCTGGAATGGCACTGTTTGGTCTAGCAACAACAGGACTCCCATCAGGTGCAACTGAAAATATGATGTGGGTTATATATTATTTTAGAACTGAACATGTTGAATAAAATGCCACAAACAATGATAAAAAAACATGCATTATGTTGTTAAGTTGTCATAGGCAATCCCTGATCTGAGAACTTGCTATTGAAGAGGTGGTCTATGCATCATGAAGAAAAATGACAATATTACTTAGGGTACATCTGGGAAAGTGGAAACACTACAATATTTTAACAACAATGAAATGCACTACAACTTACTGTTGATTAAAATCAGCATTTCTAGTAAAGTTTTTTTGCTCAACTTCTGAACACACTCTCGGGCATCATGGATAAGCTGCCATAAGTGAAGAGCCCTTGTTTCACCTCTTGACCGTAGAGAGCAAAACTCTCCATCTGTAACAGTGCCTATGAGAAACATTGAAACACGCCTTAATCAAATTATGAATTATCGTAGAAACAATGTACAGGTGAACATACCAAAAGTATTTTTATAAACAATAAAGTGACTAATTTAGGAAATATGGGCATGGCATTGCATTTTCACTTTGATTTAGACATTCTGAAAATTCGATCTTAATTTCCCCACCATAATATTTGCTATCCTAATCCAGGTCTATATTAAACCGGTTGAGTCTTGAAGACAAGAATTATTTTATTGTTCCCTTCTAAGGTTTGAATTAGTTACATTAAATTCTCTTGTGTTAGGAAAAGGAAACTAGGACCTACCTATAGCTTTATCTTGGTGCACAATTGAACTTTTGTTATACCACATGAACATAAAACAGCAATGAGAGCAATTTCTAGCCCAACCTCCATTCATAACATACTTACCTACAAGATTTAATCCTCTTGCTTGCATTACTGCCTTTACATCCTTGGTCAGATCACGAACATACTGGTCTCGCAGACTCCGGTATGGTACATATTTAATTGGCAGGGCATATGGTTTACGACTTCTCCTTTCGTCAGATAGCATAAGGACCAAGACATGTGTTGCAGCTACTCTCTTCTTTTTGAACAGGTTACGGAGGAAAATTTTTGCCTCAGGAACCAGTCCCCTGAGAGAGGTCTTGATGGCCTGCAGGTTATTTGGTGCAGCTGGGTCAAGGTAACTAAGCTGCTCCTCGTATGCCCCCTTAAGCTGCTGAGCTTGCTGCAGAAGTGTTTGGAACTCCACAACATTCCAGTTTGCATTTTTCAGGTTTTCTTCAGGTGTTGACCTGTTGTCAAATTTCTTCCTGTAATCCTCAACAGCCAAGAGGAAACCATCATCAAGGAAAGGGATGTCATCACTGAAACTGTCAACACACTTTCTTAATTCAGCCTCAAGACCGTGCCGAGTTTGAGTCACTGCTACACTAGCCACCAAACTTACTCTACTGTCATACACCCTCCGCAACTCCTGCAACTTCCCATCACCCAAGTCCACATCTCCATTCCACACCCCAGAAACAGACTCCATCAAAGCTTCCTTGAGATCGGTAGCATCCACCTTCAACCAGAATCTTCCATCTGGATTTGCTTCTTTTAACTGGTCAAATGCTGCAACCTGTGAAGGTAATAAAAGTAATCAAATTCTTAATTTTGTATCTTACCAGTAATTAGGTTGACATAACATGCTCTCTGGACCTTAGAAATACATCAAAAAATCTACAATGATCAAAATAAAGAAAAATGAATTTGTAGAATTGAGAATCTCCAAGACAAGTGAATGTTATTACATGTAAATGATATTTTAAATCAGAGTCTCATCCCTGTCACTACAGCCCAGAGTTGGATATTACCTAAAATGCCTATGAAAAAATGTCCCCAAGAAGTCCAGAAGGAAATTTAATTATTGAAAGGACTCAAACAAATCGAACACCTGCACATCAGTTGTTGAAGTAAACAAGGACTTCTTGTCTTTTCTGTATTGAGTTGTTTTACTTGCACAGGGAACATTCACACGTGCCTGTATAAACAAGTGACAAAAAAAAAACTTACTTCAGAAATCATGCAGCATCAAAAGAACAATAAATCATTCAGGTATATGTTGTAGGTCAAATTAATCATACCCTTCGTCAAAATGATATTCCTTTGCATGAATAATTATGGTTAGAAGAAATTTCATTTTGACCTTGGATAAAATCATCTTGGCCTGAATTTCATTTTGACCTACAACATGTACTTACACAACATAAAGAACCATGTTGATGCTGAGCACAACACTACTGCCAAGAAACTATTACACTCAATATTCTTATCAATATTACGACCAACCTTACATAAGAGTGGATAAATATCATTGACCTCTCTTACCTTAAGTGGGTCTCTCATGTCTTGAGGATCAAGGCCACTCCACATAGGACCTGCTAAGAGCCTTTGCATTCGTTCAGGGAATTCGGTAACCATGGTTTCATGCCATAATCTAAAGTCTTCAGGTTCTTTAATCTGTTTAAGATAAAAATCATAACAAAACTTAGATGAGAGAGAACCCTACTTGAAACAAACTAATTTGCCTGTGTACATGTAAATAATAACCACTGAAAATATTCAATAAAATCAACAGTAATATCAATAATTAATCATCTGAAGCAGCAAGCAAATTTGATAATAAATTTTTAAAGGTATCTGAACTACTCTCTGCATTACAAATTTGCTGTTATCACAAGAAGGTATAGACTTGGCAGGTACCTGCTTGACATTTTTGCATGCGAAGAATTCGGTGCAGCATCGAATGAATTGTTATTAGGTGATATCAGTATTAGCATTAATGAAATGACATCTTTAAATAAATAAATAATCCACTTCTTCTATGACAAATTTACTGTGCTCATGAGATGGTACAGAATGGGCAGTTACCTGCATGACATTTGTGCATGTGAAGAATTCAATGCAGTGTTGCATCAAACCAAATGGCATCCGGTGGATTGGTATAAGGGGACCTGACTTGTCTGGTCTGTCCAGTGCCAGTCCTTGGCAAAATTTAAATACCAGATTTGCCTTGTTGTGATCCTCTAGCCTTTTCATTGCCTCAAGGGAGAGCTGAATAAATGACTTTGGATTTGATGTAACACCTTTCTTACAAGCTATCCACATGTATAGCTTGTCAACTACAGCTATCACATCAAGAACCTCTTTCTTTTCAAACATGTTGCACAGGATGTCTGTTACTGTAGATACAAATGAATCTCCTCTTTTGTTCCGCCCAAGAGAGGCCAGGCCTTCAACTACTAAATCGGTGATTTGATCAGCAGTCAGACTCTCCATTTTTCGGAGCAATGCCGGTGACACAACAAGCTGTTGAGGTTCCTCTGGTAAACTTGCAGGGTTACGTGGTGACTCTTCCATGTAACTCTCCACTGTGATACCAAGCGCATCTTCTGCCTCTGTCACAGTTTTAAATTTGCGCTTTAATTCACAGATGACTTGCTGCCGGATACTGCTACCTGTATGAGTTCAAGATATTTCTCTATAAATAACAGTGAAAAATATAATCTGCACAATTATGTAAATGCTATAATCTATTGCTTTTTTATAACTTACCACAGTCTAACCTTTAACAGATGCCCAGTTATTGGTAGTTTGGCCACAAGAATGCACATTTGATGAATGTTCAGGACTTTGCAAGCTTGTGGCCAGCTTATATTAAAGATTTTGCACCTTTCCTATCTCAGTATAAAGCACATGCCATTGGCTTCCCCGTGGGGCTGACCTCCAGACTAACCAGGGGATTCTAACTTCAGTCAAGCCAACTTGGGGAATTTCCCTGGGAGGGTTGGGAATCTCTCTAGACAAAGTCCCCTGGGTGAGGTGTCTCTCAGCAGGAAATCCATGTGACATCCTTTCGAAACATGGGAATTCCCCCACCCCCTAATCTTTGATCGGAAAACAGTGTCAAGATTTCTCCTACCCTCAGCCAAAGAATCCCATCATTCTCCTTGTGTTCCCTCAACCCTCCCCCCCCCCCCCCCCCCCCCCGCCCATCATCTCCCTGCTTGGCCCGGGAGTCGACCGCACAGGGAAAACGATGACATGTTCATAAGTTATTGGGTATTGCATTTTATATTCTTCCATACCATTATAAGTTTAAAGCAATTTTCAGTCAACAGCAAACAGCATAGCATAACAATCCAAGAACTAATGAAGATGTATGTATGCAGAATATTAAACTGAGGAAATTAATAAGGAACATAAATTTACAAAGGTACAAAACCAAATAAAAGAAATATGTTATAAATACATGTAGTTAGAAATTAATAAGGAACATAAATTTACAAAGGTACAAAACCAAATAAAAGAAATATGTTATAAATACATGTAGTTAGAATGTCTCGGATACCATTTTTATAATGAACAAGAAATTCTGCGAGAATTAGAAGCGGCCTTTTTGACCATCCGAGCCGGATTAATGCACAGGATAAGTTCAAGTTGATCGTAATTCAATTTTTGTCACCTTTCAGCTGGCAGGACAGTCAATTCCTCACTCCGAATGATTAAGAATTTAAAATTCAATTGGGCGTGTAAGGAAGCTTTTGGTGGCCTAGTGGGTCAGTGCGCTCTTTTTGTACTATAATGACAGCTTAGGGTCGGTGGTTCAAACCTCAACAGAGTGAAGTTTTTTTTTCTTTGATCTCTTTTTTTTCTATTCCTTTTCACTTGTTTTTCTGTTTTCTTTTGTCAACGCTTAAACTGTAAACCTATTTTGCAATTTAACACGGAAAAGTACTCAACCGATTCTCTGGATATTCACTACGCGAGAAACCAAGGCCAGCTGAAGCTTGACAAAACACTGGCACTTCGATTTGTTTGACAATTTCAAAGAAAGCGAACAATTTGGTATAAATCTGAGTCTTCGATCCGTTGACCAGTTTCTCGACGATAACCGATATCTCAATACTACCAAGGTATGTTCAAACAACGCCACGCAAAATAGCTGTATTTCACTTCCGGTATTACACCATCACTAGTACTTCCGGTATTGCACCATCACTAACTCGGTCAATATTTGTTTATCTTCAAAACCGGGTCACGAACAATCTCGTTACATGTAAAGTAAATTGAGTGAAAGTTATGGACTTTATTTAAGATTTCATAGGGCTTATAAATTATTTTAAACGTTGTTACAATTTATCATTCCGGAAAAGAAACACAAATGCCCAAAGATTTTGTTTAAAACAAATGCATTGTGAAACGAAAATAACCATAAACAGGGCACAGTTTCAAAACTATAATATCTGTCCAATCAGAAGTGCCTGTTCCCACGAGTGAAACAGACAAGAAACATAACTTACACGCAATATCGGGAAAGCAAGCGTAATGCTACTCTTGGTGCCATTTAGTCAATTAAAGTTTATACTGTTTACATTATTACGCGAAGTTTAGATACAACGACGCGAGCATCAAGAAAATAATTATATTCACGCAAAATAAAACCTGACACCTTTCTTACCTTCATTCCACACCCAGTCATCGTTGTTCTGAAATACTGCTCAAAACAAACGCTCTCAAATAAATATCTTTCGTTATGGGATATACATTGGAGTAATTCAATTCTGAGAAAACATTTCTTTTCTCTGTAACCCTTGGGCATTGAAACGGATTTTAAAGAGACGATGCGTGACCAACCTAATGACTTTATTTACTACAAAATTCCCTAGTCACCGCAAGAGATGTCTCATTAGCGCAATCGGATAAGGGGCCGAGTTAAGAATTGAAGGTCGCGAGTTCAAACTCGGAATCGGTATTACGAAATTATTTCTTTACTTATATCATTGTTTCTTCCTCTGGCCGAGAGGGGCAGAGGAAGAAAAATCGTCGCTAAGCGACGGCCGCTTAAAAAAGGGTAATGCAAGAAGCGGCTCGTCGCCATAGCGACGGCCGCTTAAAAATGGTGAACCGATTCTCTGGATATTCACTACTCGAAATACCAACGCCAATTTCCGAATTTGAAATTTGAAAGAAAGCGAAGAATTTGGTATAAACCGGCGTCTAGATCCGTTGACCAGTTTCTCGAAGATAACCGAAAAAGAAAAGCTACACGCGTTGTTGGTTTGACTTCCGGTATTGCACCATCACTAGTACTTAGTCCACCACTCGGTCAATACTTGTTTAGCATCAAAACCCGGGTCAGGAAACGCTCTAATAAATTCGGTTCCTATAAGAGGTACGTTGGAGGAATTCAATTCTGACTAAACATTTCTTTTAGAAAGGCTTTCGCGATTTCTTACTCTGACCCCTAAATAAATATTTTTGTTCAAGAGCCTTTCAATTTGCGTGAATTAGTCGACCGTGAACTAACACGAAACATCGCTTCGTATTCTATGGCCCCTTCTTTTTCTTAACAATAGCGAACAGTTCAATCTTGAAATTCACAATAGTTTGCTCTCTCTTGTGGTGTAAATGTTAATCCCTAACAAGAAAATACAACGTGAGTACGATACTTTACTTCAAGTTCGGGTAAAGTTGTATACCAACCTGTATACCGGAAACGCATTTAAAGCCGTGGTCGTATGCTAAAATTGCTACTCACTCGTAGAGAAATGGCAGTTTTATTTTACGGTCAACGCAAAAATGGTTTCGGAATTCGAATAGCACAAAGATATAAAAATTATTGTAAAGCGATAAGTATAAAGCGAGATACAAATTTTTATGTACCCAACAAATTTCACTGAAAAATTTAATGAGATGTTGGAGATTACGCTAATTTTAACACGTCCAAAAATAACTCGTTTTGAATATTTAATGAGCTGTTTGCGGTTTAGCTACGCATGAAAGTATAAAAGTTAGCTAATTCGTAACGAATTGTTACACCTGAAGAATAAAACAGGTAAAAAAATGTTATGTATCTGTCTAACGTGTATTCGGCGTTAAACAAAATTATCTTTGAAGATCTTTAATATTCTTTGCATGTTTTGTGCGGTTTGGTTTATCAAGCTATAACTTAACTTTTCTTGCGATTCAGTTGAACCTTTTCAATATGTTGCTGAAAACCGATCAAAAGAAACGCTTTCAATTAAATTCCTTTGCTATGAAATGTATATTGAAGTAATTCAATTCCGGCTGAACATTTCTTTTGCAAAGGCTGTAACGATTCGTGACTTTGGTGACCACTCACGTTAATTATTACAAAATTCTCTAGTGAAAGTAACTGATGAGCAAGTGGCGCAATCGGATAACGTGCAGACTATGGACGATGAGATCTGAGGGTCGCGCGTTCCAAGTACTGTCACCGGAAAATAAACAGTTTATTTATTTACTTGTCATTGTTTCTTCCTCTGGCCGAGAGGGGTACGGGGCAAGTGACGGACGAAACGACGAGAAAAAAAAAAAAAAAAGGGTAATGCAAGAAGCGGCTCGTCGCTAAGCGACGGCCGCTTAATAAACATCTAATATTATTTCGACTCACCAGATCTTCGAAACTCAGTTCCCGTGGTTTCTTGAACGAAAGCAGCAGCTTTGTCCCAATACTCATGGCGATTGCCAAACGTGGGCCACTCAGAGCCATCTTTCTTTAATTCCTCAAAGAGAGCAACAAACTGTACCAAGGCGATTTGTTCCTTCCTTTGCCACGTAAAAGACCTCCTTGAGGTCGATGGCAACTGCTTCGGACTTTTCGGTGATCGTACCAACCTAGCTTTTTGAAGGAGGCGACGTGATGCCTGACGACAGAGAGAGAGAAACACAGAAATGAACCATCTAACCACACAATTCAAAAGATCTAATTTTCATTTCAATAACCTTAGGTTACAATCAGGAAAAGAAACTTAGCTTGAAGTTACATACAGTATAAGCTTATACAAAATCGCATGTAAACAGATTTTAATTTAAACACACCGCTAAAAAAATGATAAATACCTTCCGTGAAGGGCTTGCCCTTTCTTGAATCCCAAGTGTTCGCCTAACGGGTGAGCTGCAACTTGCACTCTCATCGCGAGATTTTTTGTCGGCTGGCTTGTGAGGAGTGTTGCCAGTCGCCATGTGCGATCGCTTCTGCGATCCATCCATGGTGCATTAAAACGAATATTCATCTAAAAGAATGACATACAGACCTTTTATTATACAAAGGGAATCAAACTACACAGACATCATGTTTTCAAAACGCTTTTACCGAGATAAATAAAGGATAACAAGCACGCACAAGGTGAAATTGGCGCCACCTTCGCGGCATTTGGATTACAGAATTTGACACCTTCGCTTTGCATTTTGGCGGACAAACGGTTGAGAAATACCATTTTTCGTAACGGTCAAACCCGCCGAAATCGCGAAGTCAAAAGAAGTCAAAGCGGCGATCTGATATCAGGCATCCCTTATCTGCCTACATGAATAATTTGTGACTGCAAAACTCATCTCAAACAAACTCACTTACCCAATTGTTGGAGTGCAGTCAGCCATTCCCTCATTTGCAAGGCAAAACAGACACATAAAGAGACGTCCTAAACAGAGCGAAAACGAGGTCTATTGAACACTGAAGCATTTCATTATGTCGAAGAAGCATCAATAAATAAAACGACACTTTGAAACTTACCTCAAATAACCTCAGTCGCTGGAAAACGTTGAACAGAATTCTCTGTCGGACCCGCGGAATGCTTGAAAGCGCCTGAGAAACGGTGATAAAAAAGCCGCAAAGCGTCATGGGATATTTGAAATTCCCCCCCTTGCTTAAAGGGTAGGATCCTCAAGGACCTGGCTGGCATCGGCGAATCAGGTCTACATCAACTCTGGTTACAAATTCAAAACAAGAATATGCGTTCGATCTTGCTGTGCATTGTTTACAGACCCCCGGAAATAGGCCTTTCTTGTCTCGAAAATGAGCTCATACCAGTATATGTGAAGGCCTTAACCTGTAACAAGAACATCGTAATGACAGGGGATGTAAATTGTGACCTGTTAATCAAAAACCCTAGGGGTGACGCTCTTCGGTCTTTCTGTGCTTCCGTGAACGCCCACCAGTTGATAGCGGAGCTCCGGCGGAGCACCATACTTATAGCGGAGCTCCGGCGGAGCACCATACTTATAGAAACCCGTCAACTGCTTTTCTCATGGTAAAAATGGCTAGCGGTATTGCTCGTGGGCGCGTACGACGACGACGACGACGACGGAGTCGCCCAATAATTAATAATATCCTAATAATAATCATAATAATCCAACATGGCGGCCATACTCCAGCTGATCACCTAGTTTACAGCGTATATCTTTGATATAGGGCATCCGTGTCATGGCTAATTGACACCTGTCAAAACAAGGTTTCCGCTGACCAGTATCACGTGACCACATCGCGGGCTCAAGTTAGAGCTCATCGAGGTCCGCTGTTTTTTTTGAAGTTGACCGCTGATCAGGTAATGGTTTTCAATTGGATCGCAGGCTCAAGTCAAGTTAATTTAACCAAAACGAGACACCCAAGCCACAACGAGGCTTAATTTTTCGCGCGCTTTCTGCGGCTCGAGATTTCACATTCAGTTGGTGTCTTCATTTTGAGCAAAACAACATCATCTTCGAAGTTCAGTTTCTGTCTCTTAATTCGCATAAAGACATAAAAATCAAGAACTACTTAAAAGATACTCCGGAAGGTGAATTTTCAACTGGAAAATGGAAGAGCAAAAGGTTGTTCGCAGGAAATTCTTCAATTTTTGGATCCACTTCTATGGCGCCCGGATTGTGTGGTTGAAAAACAAAATGATTTAATGCTTCAGGGCTTGTTCACTTTACCGCGACATCTTGCAGCTCACCAAGAAAGTTCTTAACAACTCACCGGCATTAATGGGAGGAACGAGAAGCTCACACTTGGTGGAAGAAGTTCTTTCTTTGAACAAACCGTTTGCTATTTTTGTAGATGCGTGTTTTTACTATAGTGGATCGATGCGTATTTTCAAGTGGTAGAAACCTCGACAACACTGGTAACTTAAATAAATTGAAGCTTAGCATTTGGTTTAATCGTTGTTAATTTTGTTCAGGAAGGAAACTTGTATTTCTGTCTCGAATGGATATAAATAACAGTCTACTCGTTTTGGACACAAAGAAGTAGCTAATTGAATTGTTTGTTTGTTGTTTTACAAGCGAACGAGTGTTTTCCTCCGCTTGGCTGACTGCACATGTTTTTCGGCGTCTGTGTTTCTGCAGTGTTAAAAACTGAAAGAAACGTTTGCCCTTATGTTATTAACACGTAATCGCAATGAATCCTCGTAAAATTAAGGATTAGTATCACTTATGTTTTGCGCGATGAGGGCAATTTCAGAAACTTTCTGAAAACTGGCACAAGTGATATTTACTCGGCCCCATGCGATTACCTATTCAAACTATCAGGATTGTTTTCCTTTTTCTCTTTTCTAGGACATTTAAGCTATGTCAAAACTTAACGTACTATGAAAAATGTTTGTTAAGTCCCGGCTAAAAGATCAAACATTTTCTTCCATTATCGTGTTTGTCAAGCATAACGTTTGGTGGCTAAACGCAAAATAATGTTTGACCAAACACGGGACCAAGTGAGTCCAAAATAAATGATTTTTGCGTATTATTGCTGAAATTTTCGACGTTACGTGGCTCGTTTGGTTGCTTTTTACCGTTTGTGCACGATTTGTTTGTTGGGGTGGCTAAACGATCAAACATTTGTTCGTAATGCGAAATTTTGGATGAACATGTTTGATTTCGATCAAACATGGAAAGCCATTTAATGCACTATTGTGAGAGGTGGCTAAACCGTCAAACATGCTCGTCCAACGATGTTGGATGAAAATATTTGATCATTCTTTGATTGCTAAATTTGTTTTTGAACAAACACGTGTCGACTGTATTGTTTTCTCGTAATGTTTTGATGTTTTTGAACCGCGGTCAATTCCCGTTGTCTGCTCTAAACATAAAATATTGGCGCAAGGAAAGCCGTGCGGTGTTCTTCAATACCAGTAAAAAAATAATAATCGTGGAGCTCCGCTTTTAGGCTTGGCTAAATCTATATATTAGAAACCCGTCAACTGCTTTTCTCATGGTAAAAATGGCTAGCGGTATTGCTCGTGGGCGCGTACGCACGACGACGGAGTCGCCCAATAATTAATAATATCCTAATAATAATCATAATAATCCAACATGGCGGCCATACTCCAGCTGATCACCTAGTTTACAGCATACATCTTAGATATAGGGCATCCGTGTCACGGCTAATTGACACCTGTCAAAACAAGGTTTCCGCTGACCAGTATCACGTGACCTTATCGCGGGCTCAAGTTAGAGCTCATCGAGGTCCGCTGTTTTTTTTGAAGTTGACCGCTGACCAGGTAATGGTTTTCAATTGGATCGCAGGCTCAAGTCAAGTTAATTTAACCAAAACGAGACACCCAAGCCACAACGAGGCTTAATTTTTCGCGCGCTTTCTGCGGCTCGAGATTTCACATTCAGTTGGTGTCTTCATTTTGAGCAAAACAACATCATCTTCGAAGTTCAGTTTCTATCTCTTAATTCGCATAAAGGGCATAAAAATCAAGAACTACTTAAAAGATACTCCGGAAGGTGAATTTTCAACTGGAAAATGGAAGAGCAAAAGGTTGTTCGCAGGAAATTCTTCAATTTTTGGATCCACTTCTATGGCGCCCGGATTGTGTGGTTGAAAAACAAAATGATTTAACGCTTCAGGGCTTGTTCACTTTACCGCGACATCTTGCAGCTCACCAAGAAAGTTCTTAACAACTCACCGGCATTAATGGGAGGAACGAGAAGCTCACACTTGGTGGAAGAAGTTCTTTCTTTGAACAAACCGTTTGCTATTTTTGTAGATGCGAGTTTTTACTATAGTGGATCGATGCATATTTTCAAGTGGTAGAAAGCTCGACAACACAGGTAACTTAAATAAATTGAAGCGTAGCATTTGGTTTAATCGTTGTTAATTTTGTTCAGGAAGGAAACTTGTATTTCTGTCTCGACTGGATATAAATAACAGTCTACTCGTTTTGGACACAAAGAAGTAGCTAGTCGAATTGTTTGTTTGTTGTTTTACAGGCGAACGAGTGATTTCCTCCACTTGGCTGACTGCACATGTGTTTTCGGCGTCTGTGTTTCTGCAGTGTTAAGAACTGAAAGAAACGTTTGCCCTTATGTTATTAACACGTAATCGCAATGAATCCTCGTAAAATTAAGGATTAGTATCACTTATGTTTTGCCCGATGAGAGCAATTTCAGCAACTTTCTGAAAACTGGCACAAGTGATATTTACTCGGCCCCATGCGATTACCTATCCAAACTATCAGGATTGTTTTCGTTTTTCTCTTTTCTACGACATTTAAGCTATGTCTAAACTTAACGTACTATGAAAAATGTTTGTTAAGTCCCGGCTAAAAGATCAAACATTTTCTTCCATTATCGTGTTTGTCAAGCATAACGTTTGGTGGTTAAACGCAAAATAATGTTTGACCAAACACGGGACCAAGTGAGTCCAAAAAAAATGATTTTTGCATATTATTGCTGAAATTTTCGACTTTACGTGGCTCGTTTGGTTGCTTTTTACCGTTTGTGCACGATTTGTTTGTTGAGGTGGCTAAACGATCAAACATTTGTTCGTAGTGCGAAATTTTGGATGAACATGTTTGATTTCGATCAAACATGGAAAGCCATTTAATGCACTATTGTGAGAGGTGGCTAAACCGTCAAACATGCTCGTCCAACGATGTTGGATGAAAATATTTGATCATTCTTTGATTGCTAAATTTGTTTTTTTTAAACAAACACACGCGTCGACTGTATTGTTTTCTTGTAATGTTTTGATGTTTTTGAACCGCGGTCAATTCCCGTTGACTGCTCTAAACATAAAATATTGGCGCAAGGAAAGCCGTGCGGTGTTCTTCAATACCAGTAAAAAAATAATAATCGTGGAGCTCCGCTTTTAGGCTTGGCTAAATCTATATATTAGACAGACCTACTAGGGTCACTGTGACATCACATAGCCTTTTGGATGTTGTCATCGTATCGAACAAGGACATACCTCACCATTAGTGACCACTACCTAGTATACGTTGTCCTGGATATGAAAGTGTCTAAGCCTCCACCCACCTACATCACAACCCGGAGTTTTAAAAACTGTACCGCCGACCAGTTCTCCAGTGACATCGCACAGGTACCATGGGAAATTGTGGAATTAATGACCTCAGTGGATGACAGAGTGAACGCCTTTAACGACCTTTTTCTAACATGCCTCGATAATCATGCCCCTATAAAAACTCTGATACTAAAGCGCAAGTCAAATCCATCCATCACTGCTGAGATCAAGGAACGGAAAAATACAAGGAATAAGCTTCATAGGAGGGCGCGTAAGAGCGGAAGCCACGAGGACTGGAAAGCGTTTGTGGACTTGAGGCGGGAGATTAAATAGTCTATCCGGCATGCAGAAAGAGAATGCTTCACACAACAAGTTATCACCAATAAAGGTAATACTGGCTCCCTGTGGAAAATCATACGTCGGGCTCTCCCCAACAAATCTAGCAGCGTCCGCAATATACAAGGGATACCGACGTCCTGGCAAATGAGTTCAATCGATTTTTCATCTCGGTCAGACAAGAAGCAGCCAAGAAGTCTACTGAACTGGCTAACCACCACGGTCTACAGTACAACAACCCCAACAACCCCACTCCGCAGGTCACGCCGACTTCACAACAGGTCCAAAGGGGCGAGGAAGGATGCTTTGTTTTCCAATCCGTCACGCCCGACGATGTGCGAAAACTGATCTTAGACATGCCTGCCAATAAGGCTCCGGGCTTTGATAAAGTTCTCATTTCGGTGGTTAAGGACTGCCTTGAGCACATTCTTCCAACGCTGACTGACCTAATAAACCACTCTTTCTCAAGTTCCGTGTTTCCGCGAGCGTGGAAAAAGGGTGAAGTAGTTCCACACCCAAAAGAGGGCGACCATGAGGTGGCGAATAACAACCGACCAATCTCGCTATTGCCAGTCCTCTCTAAGGTAGCAGAGAGGATTGCCATGCGTCAGTTCAATGACTACTTGACATTGCATAACCGATTGACGAGACATCAAAGTGGTAACCGATCTCTGCACTCGATGGAAACGTTGAGCTTATTAGTAACGGACGACATCTTTAAAACGATGGATAGCAGGCAAATAACAGCAATGGTTCTAATAGATTTGAGTAAAGCTTTTGACAGTCTCTGTCATTCTACCCTCCAACTGCTTGGCACCTCAGAGAACGCACCCCTCTGGTTCAAGAGCTACCTGTTGTGACGTGAGTCCAGCGGTTTCCATTAAGACACACCACAACAGGAGGAAAAAACAAAACGTGACATACAAACTCCTTCCCACTATCACACAACACACCACCATGAATTAAAACAACTTATATTTAATTGAACAGAAAAAATAAGTGTAAACACGGCAAAAAAAATTACTACTAAGACAACGTAACCTCTAAAGATAATAGTAATAAATTACAAGAATATTTTAAAGTAAAATAACGTACTAAATTAAGTCCTACAATTAAATCTAAGTATTTACAAGAATATTTACACTATATAATGTTTCACTCAGTTCTGTTATTTTCTGTCCTTTTCCTTTTGACCGCTCCTGCCCGACTCGCAACCACACCGACAACCAAACACAATAAACTAACCGCAACTTTCCCGTATGACTTCTCCTTAAACTTCTTCGCAAACTCCTTCTTCTACAAGTTCCTTGCTGCACAGTACTCCTTGCTGTCCTTCCGAACTTTCCACGGACGCCAAGGACACTCTTCACTCGCCCAACTCTTCTTTGACTCTGACTTCTGTGACTCTTCTCTGCACCACACTGGCTTAGGCGGCACCCGACTTGTGAATCTAGCCGCGACAATGATTCGCCCCTGCTATCGACTTTTAGCAGTGATCAAACTCTCCTTCTCTTCTTTCTCCCTCCTTAACTTTTTCTCCGCAATCCAAACCCTTTACCTTCGTGAGTTACACGCACTGGACAGAACCTTCCACCTCTGACCACGTTTTGAAACTTACATTTATATATGAATACTAAATGTTTTACAATTAACACTTTACATGCATACTAATTCAAAAACACGGTATCTTACAACATTCCTACATTTGCAGCACTATACTAAATTAACACTGAAAGAACAATAAACTTACAAGCTTTTTAAAATGAGGGACTAAGTTACAATACAGCTCTAATTACGAACTACACTACAATGTTGAACAAACACTAGATAATTAACACTAGGACCATACGAAATACTAAACCCGAAAAACTGAAACAAAAAGCTAAAAAACAAAAACAAATCATCACACCTGTCAGAGAGACAGCGGAGAAGAATTGGAACATCATTGTCGGATCCCCTCACGATAACTCATGGGGTACCTTAGGGGTCCATCTTAGGCCCGATGCTGTTTACGCTCTATATGAATGACCTTCCAACGGTAACTAAGTTTAGTAATATCGAATCCTATGTGGACGACACTAAGATCTACCTATCGTGTGCGTCTAAAGATATCCACTCTTGTCTGCAACAAGTCGCTGAGGATCTTGGAAGTATTGCTGGTTGGTGTTGCGCAAACCACCTGTTTATAAACCCGGATAAAATTAAACTTGTGCTCTTTGGCACACGGCAACTTGCATCAAAGCTACCTGACGTCACTGTACCCTTTCTCGGACAACAACTACGCCCTGTGTCGTCTGCCAAAGATATGGGTGTTACCCTTAACATTCAACAATCACGTCTCATCATTATCGTCATCCTTGCTATCTAGTTTGTGTAAACTAAGTAGGGTCCGCCACCTGTTCTCCAAAGAAGTTCTGCACATAATGATTAACTCTATTGTGTTTAGTAAATTATTTTACTGTTCTGCTGTGTGGTCTGGTACTTACAAACAGGACATCCATAAACTACAACTTATGCAGAACTTTGCTGCCCGTATACTAACTGACACAAGGACATACGATCATATTACAGCGGCCTTGAAAGCTCTTGGCTGGCTAACTATAGAGGAGCAACTTCGATTACGCGACGTGACAGTGATGTATAAATGTGTTAACAACTTAGTGCCAGCATATATTAGCTGTAAGATAGGGAAGCGATCCAACGCGCACGCTTACAATCTCTGCAACAGCGAAGATCTAAACCTGCCAAAATGCCGGACAGCAGCTGCCCAGCGCGGTTTCTTTTATAGGGCAACAAAAGCGTGGAATAGTCTTAGTAACAATACTAGATCTGCTTGATCACTAAGATCATTTAAAAAGCACGCAAAGGCAGAATTATAGAAGAAATAGGGTACCTCAATATACAACTATTGTACATTATCACAGTATTAGCTGTTATTATTGTTAATTTTGGCATTTGTAATTAGTTGTTATTTCTATATCAAATTCATGTAAGTTATTATATTTTATATCATTAGTCTTATTTCTAATATATATAAACACTGTAAATTAATTCTGAAAACCCCTCGGGGAGAATTGATAATTAAGTATTGTATTGTATAGCTTTAACAAAATTCGAAATGTTTATTTTTCCTGTGGCGTCCAAGCGCGTGAAACACATAAAAAAATTTTCTATTGGCCAACTTAGCAATGGATTTTCTCACAAACCAATCGAAATACCGAAAAATTCCCACACAATTTGTTAGTTTTTATCGAATTAATGATATAGTTTAGTTTGTTTGGTTGTCCGTAGTAACATAAGGGCATATATGCAGAGTCCATAATTATTTGCTTTTATAATTCTCAAAGTCTCTTTTCCCTCCCTTTTATTAAGTCAAACAACTGTGTGATTTAGAATACTTCACAAATTAATGTGATCAAGTAAGTTGAAGCCACTCAAAGGGCATTAAGGCCACAAGGTAGCGGGCATTACCCCTTAAATCTACCAAAGCAAAGATTGAGCCCAAGCATTAGCAGCCATGGACAGCTGTTTTTTTTTTTTTGTTTGTTTTTGTTTTGATAAAATTTATTTAGACAACAGCCCAAGGCTCGTTGATAAAAAGAGCAAATATAATACAATATGACGACGAACGCAAAAAGAAAAGCGCTAATTACAAAAGATGAAGTTCAAAATGACAATTGCATAAGTTAGTACACCAATTAAAGCTACCGAGGACATCACTAATTAAAGGACATCACTAATACGTGTTAAAAGAAAAATTGCAGAAACCGGACAAGAATATGCCCTGAGAGAGGAAGGAGGATTAAAACCTACACATTAAAGACAGTCTCGTTATCTGAATTGACAGAGCAAATAATATTATTAGTGGACCAAAAAAGGCTAACTATGTCAAAAGCATCACAGCGGATACGTAATTTGACATCTTTAATAATCATATCAATGATGGCGCGAGAATCTAAAACGTTATTTCGGAAAGTCGCTAGGTTTCGGGTTGCCAAACAAAAAACAAGATCGAAGCAACTAAATAGTGAAAGATAGGAAGAGTAGGGGAAGACGGAGCATCAGAGAGAGGAAAGAGAACAGCAGAAAAGGATAACACAAAAAGGAGAGCCACGAAGACGAGAAAGAAAGGGAGCAAAATAATTCCAGACCCGGATCACTCTAGGACAGGAAACAAAACAGTGTTCAGAAGTTTCCTTGCGCGAGCACACTGCACAACAATCAGAACTAATATAACCCTAGGATTTAAGAATGGACCTGACACGAACTGCATTATGCAAGAGAAGCCATAAGACATCATTCTTGCGATTGTCAATTAACTTAAGGCGCGATTTGCGCCTAACCGAGGTCCAGCGCTCTATGGGACGGCCCACAACAGACCTCCACAAGCCGGCACACCTAGGCGCAGCACGTGGGAAATCAAATAAAAGCAAATAAATTTTCTTACAAGAAAGATCGTCAGGTAACGCACCATACTTATCAAAAAGCTGCTGGAAAATGTTTAGACATCTACGGTAAAAAAGATAACACTCCGATGAAGACGGAACCAGATTCGAAGCAAAAGAAAATCGCGCGTCAAGTCTTGCTAGGCGATTCCCGATAAAATAACGGGCCAGATAATGCCATTGTGGCCACCAAAATTATCGCGGAGACTACAAAAACAAGACAGACGAAGACTAACACATTTAGAACGAAAGTCAACAACGTTTAAGCCACCAAGTTCGATAGGCGCGCAGCAATTAACGCTGCCGACTGACGCTCTTCGTCTTACCTTTCCTCACAAAAGACCATAGAAGACGATGAAAACGATTACAAACCCAATTGGCAGGCGCGATAATTTTGGCCACGTGCCAAAACCGACTAGCGCCAAGTACATTAACAATCATTGCACGGCCTGAAAAAGACAGTTCTCTCTGTTTCCATAAATTAAGAACGGTTTCCAGTTTGTCAAGCTTCGATTTTCAGTTATCCGACTCGACAGATACTAGGTCATTTGAAAAATAGACCCCTAAAATTTTCATTTTCGATACCCAATTTAAACCGAAGGGAGAAGCGCCATTCGTTCTCCACCGCCTAAGCCACATAGCCTCTGACTTGGAGGAGTTGAGCTTGGCGCCTGAGCCTAGTTCATACTTGTGTACAACACGCAAAAGATGACAGAGAGAAAGCTCGCTTTTAATAAAATTAGTGGCATCATCGGCGTACTGGGAGATTTTAAATTGAAGATCCCCAGCTCCGGGAAGCCGGAAGCCCTCGATTTGCTTACATTTCCTGATTTGAGTTGACAAAACCTTCGATACCAAGACATAAAGAAGGGGAGACGGGGGGAAACACTGCCTCACTCCCCTCTCAAGGAAAACGGCGTTAGTGAGATTGCCATTACAGATAATGGCAAGATTTCCGCACAGCCCCATACATTAATTATGCATTCAATCTTTGTTCTAAGAAAACAATAGCGGTAACAATGGTAAGCCTTTGGGACTTCTGCTCTTTTTTTCTGAAGTTCTTTATTTTTTTTTTCTAAGTCTTTTTGGAAACAGGAAAATTTTGGCGCGTTTATCCTTCGAAAGCCCTAATTTCAAGTAAATCTTACTAGTTTTTTTTTTCGGAGTTTTAAAACAATTCAGTTTCGCTGTGCAGGGTTAGCAGTTAAATTGCTGTATGGTAATCGTCAGTCTGTTGTATTTACAGACAAAATGTTGAAAATAAAACAACTTTCTTACCTGGTGTAGCTCGTTCTTTGCTATCCTTGTCCAAATTTTGCTGGAGCTCATGACGTTTCTTTTGAGGAAAATGTAATTCTTCCCTTTCTTGAGCGCATCACGAAGTGAGCATAGACTGTTCTAACTGGTGCGTGTGGAACCCTCTTCCTCGTCTTTGCGGACTTCGTAGTGGTCAGCGATATGTAAGAGAATTTTTCCAAAGTGCTCTTTGCCGAAGTGCTGACGCCACATGTTTTCCTGTAGGTCGCCCTGGAAAAGTTTTTGCGATCTTCCTGTTCAGCATAAACCTCGTTTTACTCGCCACCATGTATTTTCAATGCCCCGTGTATGGGCAGCAGTGTCTGGTTCTTAGAAGTTTAGACTGTGGTTGGCATGGCTTGTTCGTCAAATGAGGTTTCGTAAACTGCTTGAGTTGTGGTAAATTTGTGCGCCTAAGTGTATGTTGGGGATAAAACTTTTTGATCAAAAGCTTGGTGCCATAAAACCATGATTTATGGCGCATTGATGCCATTCAAACGCAACCACTCTTCGAACATCGCAACTCATACCCTTCCTACGATGAATCTCTTGTCCAGCTGAATGCGTTGCTACACCCAGGTTGAGGTCGTTCTATCGAGAAGGTTTTGTTCCTTGCACCAGTCTATGAACCAGTCGTGATCCTGAAGGATCTTCGTGAGAACGATCAAGTTCATTTGGGCAATTTTCGCGCGACAATGAGGAAACGCATTCTTTTGTGCAAAGTAGGTCTCTCGTGCATTTCTTTTGTGTATATTGTTATGAAGATTTTTTTTAGATGGATAGGTAAGATAAAACTTAGTTATTGACGAGTACCTTGCAACTGGTTTGTGTAGCTCAGTGGTAAGGTGACGGACTGGTAACAGAAAGCCTCGCATAGGGCGATGGTTCAGAGCCCAGTAGTGCAGTCAAATAAATTGAAAGAGATAGAGAAAATTGGGATCATACAAAAATAGTGGAAAAATACTGGGGGAAAGAGTCAGGGAAAAGGAGGAATGTGGGACAGAAAAAGAGAGAGGGAAACAACACGGTTAATTGAATCCTCTTTTAATGCTACAGTAAGTAATAATTAGCAATGTATATATGCGAAACCCTAGGGAATAAGTCATTGTCTTAAAAAGACAATGAAGCGCATACATAATTAATGAAATAGAATGTATAATTAATGTATGGGGCTATATGGAAATTTTTCCCAGATAATACGTGAAAAGACATCTTTATAAAAGAGACGCACCCAGCGACAAAAGGAAGGACCAAAACCAAATTTAGAAAGAGTGCGCATATTCGAACGGCAAATACAACACCGAGTAGACTCCTCGCAATCTTCCATGCGGTGTTCTGGTTTTCTCACAATTGAAGCAGCTCGCGGCCAAATGATCAGAGTCCCCGCAACGACGACAGGTCTTCGGTTGACCTGGATACTAGATACGAATGAACTCGCTTGCAATAAAAACAGTGGACGGGATGTCCATCTGAAGGCGCATTCGAGCAGTGCGAATTCCATTAAAAATAGAAGACGCAACTCTATCTCGACGAAAAGAAAAAACCTTTCCGTACGCCGAAAGCCGCCCAATTGAAATCGTATCCGGCAATTCGGTCGGAGCTTCGAAAACTTTAACAGGCACCACTTTCCTTTCACAATCCCCCAAGAGAACTTGGCAACCATTGATCCAAAATTCTTGAAGGCTGAGGGCAACATTTTAGCGTCACTAGATTCCAAGGACACAATCCACGTGTTGTTTGAAGCGCGGCGCTGTATTGAATTAATCGTGTCAATGTCCAGGCCCGCTTTGTCAAGCCCTTCTAGAATGTCTTGGCTAGAGCAGAGGGTGTCTATTGTGAAGTACACAGGTAACTCCTTCTTCAGACGTATACCATTTTTTCCAAACGACCACGTGTTGCCGGGGACTTAAGTAAAACGAGCCCCGCTCGCATATAAACCCTGCAAAACACTCGGTGCAGGAACGAAATGTTCTCGTTCCTCAGCCTCTGGGGACTTGGACCCCTGGGAAGTATTGTTTTCCTCGGAAAATAAAACTGGCGTTTCGGCGACAACATCACCATCCGCATTCTCATCCGCTTTCGCATTCTCATCCAGTTGATTCTCGTCACCTTGTGAAGATATTTGTCCTTTTGTCATGCTGACAACTTTGGGGGTGAAGATGCTGCTATGTGGGCCAATCAGCAGTTATCCCAACTTGTTAGGCCTCATCAGCATGGTATAGCTAATGCTCAGGCTCAAGTACCCACATATCAATAAAACAAGCAATGAAAACGTAAAGCTTGTGGGATGTGGCTGGAGTAACAAGGATACTTCACAAATTAATGTGATCAAGTAAGCTGAAAGGCCTTCTGCCAAAGCTGTTTTCAAACTATTTTCAATATGCCAGTAATGTACACAAATACAATACCAGGTTGCATCGAAACGAAACCTATACGTAAAGAAAGTGCGAACTAATACGGAAAAACAAACAATCGGATATGCGGCGTGTATTATCTGGGATAAAGTTCCCTTAAATCTTAAAGAACTAAACATATACCAATTCTCAAAACAACTAAAACCTTATCTACTGTCAGAACAGTATAACTAAACGCAACCTAAGCATATACTCTTTCATTCCTATTGTATTGTACACTTAAAACTGCTTCTTTAAAAATAGTTCTTATCTCACTTATTTACAACTTTTAAATCTGGAGAACTGGCTAGAAAATCCTAGGATTATTTCGGCTCCAGGCTTTACCAAGTACAAACAGAAATGTTATTTATTATTATTTTTTTAACTTTATCAGCGTATATATGTACAAGGCAAATAAAGGTGTTGTTGTTGTTGTTGTTGAAGCCACTCAAAGGGCAGTAGGGCCACAAGGTAGCGGGCACTACCCCTTAAATCTTCCAAAGCAAAGATTTGTGAAGTTTTCTTGTCACTCCAGCCACATCCCACAAGCTTTACGTTTTTATTGCTTGTTTTATTGATATGTGGGTACTTGAGCCTGAGCATTAGCTATGCCATGCTGATGAGGCCTAACAAGGCCGAAACAGCTGTCCATAGCTGCTAATGCTTGGGCTCAATCTTTGCTTTGTTAGATTTAAGGGGTAATGCCTGTTACCTTGTGGCCTTAGTGCCCTTTGAGTGGCTTCAGCTTACTTGATCACATTAATTTGTGAAGTATCCTTGTCACTCCAGCCACATCCCACGAGCTTTACGTTTTCATTAACTGTGTGCTTTAGTTAATTAACATGTTTAGACTCCCACCAACTGTTGCTACTACTATTTCATTAATGTTTTCGTCACACAAACAATTGTATCATAAACAGTATTGTAATATTGTTTTAGGTAAGTATTCACTCTGTTAAGTCCCGACACGTGACTGTTCTATTATTGTTTAAACTTGTTTTCTTCCCGTGGTGTTGTCGCGTTCTTTTCTTTTTTTTTTTTTTTTAATGCAATTAAAGTAATAAGTTAATGTAATTCAGCTACTTCTGTAGTTTTGTTACTATATCAAATGGTGCCAATAAAAAAAAGTAACATAAGGGCTATTAATTTCTTTGAGCAAACATTGTCAGTTTTCCGTTTGAACACTTGCGCTTGCCTACCAAAACAAAAATTGTTTACGTTAGAGTTTCTGTCAGATTCTATACTTTATTAGCTTTCCAGAAATATATAGTTTTCTGGGGTTTCTTTAAAAACAGCTTGAACAGGAGCGATTTTCCAAAAGGCACCTCTGAAGGTTTACAGTAACCTTAATTTCAACATATATACACGAAAATCAAGCACTCGATAACATGCATGGGTACAGAACGTGTGTAAGTTTTGGATACAAGCACTTATTTACGTAAGACAAGCAAATTTCCCGCCAAAACATGTAAACCGGTGGCTTCTTGATCCTAAGAAAAATGCCAACGCAGCAAACGATAAGTTTACATCAAAGATGGCGGACGATGACCAGGCGACGCTCGACCAGGCCTGGTAAGGACCAGCTATATAAACGTCATGAACGTTGATATTCGTTTCGCTTCTCCAAGCAACACCGGCTAGCAGTTTGTTTTCTTTCAACAGCCATTCAGTTAAGGGGAAGAAAAGTGGTTGTTACCAGCGCCCTTAATGGAATCTAAGAAAACTCAGAAATCGTGCATGTTTCACTTCCATTGTTAAAAATTACTCAGCTAGTTGATTCACGAGCACTAGCAACGAGGACGGCAAAGGGGACGAGAACGCCTCAAAATGAGAAAAAACAATCGCTTTACAAGTGCGTTTTCATTATGGTACATTTCATTGCCGTCCTCTGCAAAACAGCAACGTAAAATGACCAAATTTTCGGTTTTCTGGTTTCTTTAACCGCGTCCACGGTAATTTAGTCCACGGATAGTTCGCCAGCATTTTCTAAGTCAAACAAATTGGAATAACTGCGAAAGAGTTACAAAAGCGAGAAGTTATATTTTGAAATGACGGTTTCGTTGCCGTCGCCGTCGTGGTTGCTAAAGCTCCCTAATATCATACAGTAGTGCAAAACTTAAAATAAGTTTTTCATGAAAAGGTGACGTTTGATACCAAAAGAAATTTTCAGAAAAAAACGCGCATCATATCACATAGAAGGGGCGTTTACTAAAGGATATACTCGTGGGAGCTAGATTTTGGAAAAAGGACTAAAAACACGTGCGCTGGAATGATGCAAATCACCCACTTTTTTCGCATACTTGTGGTATGCAACCTGATAAGGGCCCGTTTTCCGGTTATTTCTTGCGATGGACGTTTTGTCAACAAACGATTATAATCACACGCCGGTTCGCTTTCCTTTAACTGACAAGAAAATGAAAGAATCGTCCCACAACCTTCTTCGCTTGGTACGTGAGTAATACTTTATAGGGCGTATGCACGTTACGTTACCACCGCCATGTTGGTGTACCGTGAACAAAAGATTTCTCATTAGCTTCTTTTGTTGTCGTCAACCAACATGGCCGCCAACCATTGTCATTCGAATCTCTGGAGACTAGTTGCATACCCTCTAAAGCCGGATATTAAATGTAGTTAAAATGGTCATGGATTAAAAAAAGAAGAAATGGAAATTGAAATATGTTGTTCACGTGCTAGTGGTTCACCAATAGCGTCAATCTTATGATATTTTGCCTGACAGGAAAAGAATGCTGAAAAATACCAAATTTTTCGTTTTCACCAGAAAAATGGTAATTTTGTAGTTTGCCAGGTGATGAGAACCGAAGAAAGAAATTAAGTGTGTAGATATGAAAAGAAAAACAATCTTAACACCACCTTCATTAGTTAAAGCAGGATCCGTGGTAAAAACCTCAATTTTCCCTCGGCAACATGTTCGCGGTATCATTCCTCTAACAGGTACGCATTACGAGTTTCACATTCTATAATACAAGGATTTTTCTAATGCTAGTGAGTACTTTGAGTAATGCCCTTTTGGAGAGAATAAGAAAGGTTTACTTTACAAAGTTTTCTCCTTTGCAAAAATAAAAAGGAACAAACAAGTAAAATGAATAAATAGATAAATAAAGAAAGCGATTTCGCAATTCTAGACGCTGCCAAATACATATATGATATATCATTCCGTTTATATATTCATAATCGGCACAGTCAAAAATTTCAACTTCTGCCGTTTCAGTCAGAGGTAGTCGTATCGAACGGGGCCAAGGTGTTTTGGCAAAAATAAGTAGCAATGACATGAAATGCAAAGAATTCAACAAGTAAAACGTTGCTGCTGAAATCATAATGTTGTATGGAAATAACACGTGGTAAGAGAACAGTTTCAAAACTGATTTAACTGAGAGGTCTTCTTTCCTTCATTTGTGCAAGTCACTTTAACGACTTTAAAGTTCTATCACCAGTATCCTTCATGAATTTGTCTCTTTAGTGCACTATGGTACTTAAGAACACGTAATTTTTTAACTTCACATTTTCTGAAGTACAGAAAATTTGGCAAATAAGGCAGTCTAACAAGCGCGTTATTGCCACTTTTCAAGTTTCTGGAAAATATTTGCAATACGCTTTGAAATATTTACCAACAAAATTCACACATAGGACAGAAATGATGTAATTTATTCGATGCTGACCACTTCCATTTACACAAGCCTGGATCACAACTACTAGTATGTAATGCTATACTTTTACCATGACACTTGTAAATCCATGGAAATTTCTATGGACAAGGCTGGATCAAAACTACCAATAATGCTATACTTTTACCATGCTACCTGTAAATCATGGAAATATCCATGTACAAGGCTCGATCAAAACTACTTATAATTTGATAATTTTACCATGCCACTGGTAAATGCATGGAAATTTCCCTGTACAAGGCTGGATCAAAACTACTTAGAATCTGTTAATTTTACCATGCCACTGGTAAATGCATGGAAATGTCCCTGTACAAGGCTGGATCAAAACTACTTAGAATCTGATAATTTTACCATGCCACTGGTAAATGCATGGAAATTTCCCTGTACAAGGCTGGATAAAAACTACTCATAATCTGATAATTTTACCATGCCACTGGTAAATGCATGGAAATTTCCCTGCACAAGGCTGGATAAAAACTACTTAGTATCTGATAATTTTACCATGCCACTGGTAAATGCATGGAAATTTCCCTGTACAAGGCTGGATAAAAAGTACTTAGAATCTGATAATTTTACCATGCCACTGGTAAATGCATGGAAATTTCCCTGTACAAGGCTGGATCAAAACTACTTAGAATCTGTTAATTTTACCATGCCACTGGTAAATGCATGGAAATTCCCTGTACAAGGCTGGATCAAAACTACTTAGAATCTGTTAATTTTACCATGCCACTGGTAAATGCATGGAAATGTCCCTGTACAAGGTTGAATCAAAACTACTCATAATCTGATAATTTTACCATGCCACTGGTAAATGCATGGAAATTTCCCTGTACAAGGCTGGATCAAAACTACTCATAATCTAATAATTTTACGATGCCACTGGTGAATGCATGGAAATTTCCCTGTACAAGGCTGGATAAAAACTACTCATAATCTGATAATTTTACCATGCCACTGGTAAACGCATGGAAATTTCCCTGCACAAGGCTGGATAAAAACTACTTAGTATCTGATAATTTTACCATGCCACTGGTAAATGCATGGAAATTTCCCTGTACAAGGCTGGATCAAAACTACTCATAATCTAATAATTTTACGATGCCACTGGTAAATGCATGGAAATTTCCCTGTACAAGGCTGGATAAAAACTACTCATAATCTGATAATTTTACCATGCCACTGGTAAATGCATGGAAATTTCCCTGTACAAGGCTGGATCAGAACTACTTAGAATCTGATAATTTTACCATGCCACTGGTAAATGCATGGAAATTTCCCTGTAAAAGGGTGGATCAAAACTACTTAGAATCTGATAATTTTACCATGCCACTGGTAACACATGGAAATTTCCCTGTACAAGGGTGGATCAAAACTTCTTAGAATCTGATTATTTTACCATGTCACTGGTAAATGCATGGAAATTTCCCTGTACAAGGCTGGATCAAAACTACTTAGAATCTGATAATTTTACCATGCCACTGGTAAATGCATGGAAATTTCCATGTACAAGGCTGGACCAAAACTACTTTTAATCTTGCAGTTTTGTAATGCCACTGGTATGTCCACAGAAATTTCTATGTACAAGGCTGGACCATACTAAATTAAAACCTCGCAGTTCTATAATGCCACTGGTAAGCCCATGGAAATTGTATGTACAAGGCTGGACCAAAACTACTTAAAATGTTGAGATTTTATAGTGCCACTGGTAAGTCCACGGAAATTTCCATGTACAAGGCTGGATCTTCCATGAATTTCTGGATCTTCCTAGAATTTCCATGAAAAAGTTACGCCTGGCTGGATAAAAACTGATTATAATATTATAATTTTAACATGCCAATAGGAAATATAAGGAAATTTCCATGTGCAAGGCTGGACCAAAACTACTTATATCTTGCAGTTTTATAATGCCACTGGTAAGTCCACGGAAATTTCTATGTACAAGGCTGGACCAAAACAACTTAAAATCTTGAAGTTTTATAATGCCACTGGTAAGCCCATGGAAATTCTATGTACAAGGCTGGACCAAAACTATTTAAAATCTTGCAGTTTTATAACGCCACTGGTAAGCCCATGAAAATTCTATGTACAAGGCTGGACCAAAACTACTTAAAATCTTGCAGTTTTATAATGCCACTGGTAAGTCCATGGAAATTTCTATGTACAAGGCTGGACAAACACCAATTATAATCTATAATTTTACCATGCCACTGATAAATCCATGGAAATTTCCATGTACAAGGTTGGATCAAAACTCCTTATAATCTTATATAATTTTACCACACCACTGATAAGTGCATGGAAATTTCCATGTACAAGGCTGGACCAAAACTACTTATAATCTATTTCGCAGTTTTATAATGCCACTAGTAAGCCCATGTAAATTTCCACGTACAAGGGTGGACAAACACTAATTAAGGTCTATAATTTTACCACGCCACTGATAAATCCATGGAAATTTCCATGTACAAGGCTGAATCAAAACTACTTATAATCTTGCAGCTTACCTTCTCATATAAACACAACCAAAATTTTATGAAGAAATAAGACATGAGCTGAGCGAGCCTGGTAAAGTGGTCCAGCCCGCCTAGCCTGGCTGGAAAACCTCATATGAAAAGGCCCTAAGAAAAAATTTTGTCTTTGAGTGATGGAAGCAAAGGATGATATTTCAGGCTGTCCAACAATCTGATTTACAATAAGCAAACTACACTTCTAATCACTCAAATCACTTCAATCATGTCAAATCATTGAAATGATATTTGTTTTTCCAAATTTTGACAAACACAATATCAGGTGGTGAGGGTAAAAGATGGAATGAGTTTGCGGAATGGTATGTGGCATGACTTGCGGAATTGCATAATTATGCAGACTCCAATATGCAGAATGACCCGAAGAAATTAATTCAACTAAAAAGGGTTAATTGAAGGGTGTTCTGCAAAAGGGGCGTATATCGCTTTTTTGCCATAAAATCCAAAATACCTCTAAAGTCACTCTGCTTTGGCATATAGACTAGAAATGGTGTCAGAAATGAAGTTCTATACTTATTTTGCGATTAGAAAGCTAGGATCTGAAGGATTAGCTTATGACTTTTACCCAAAATTGAAGAAACAGAAACAAAAGGATCTGATGCATGATTGAGTTGGTCCAGCTACAGGCAAAAGTCATACACTAATCTGTTGAATCCAGGCCTATAAATCACAAAATAAGTGCAGAACTTCATTTCTGACACGATAACCAGTCTGTATGCCAAAGTAGGGTGAGTTTAGGCGATATATGCTCCTTTGCGGGAACACCCTTCAATTTATCATTCTACAGCCTAACACAGTGAATAATCGCAAGCTTGTTGTATCACCCTGATTTGTAATAAAAAACAGGATTTGTAATATCAACCGGATTTGTAATAAAAATCAACTGGATATGTAATAACAACAGGATTTGTAATTAAAATCAATCGGATATGTAATAAAATAACTAACCGGATTTGTAATAAACTTTCAACCAGATTTGTAATAACATACTCAACTGGATCTGTTAATAACCTATCAACAGGATTTGTAATAACACTGCGAAAGGTAAGTCACATACCTTGAAGTGCGTTTGCAATAAAATATCAATATCCTTCCCTACCTATACGGTTGGAAATTTCTATAGGGAGTGGGGAGGGGGGGGGGGGGGGGTGGGGGATGAAGGGGAGTCGAGGGGTCGAATTCGAATACAGAATTCAAGATGAGCGGAGAAGGGAGCGGAGTGAGCAGCCAAAATAATATTCTTGGTGTTTTTCTGCCTGCCCCGCTTTCTAACCTAAGTCTAACAAGCATAACAAAAAGGTTTTCTAGTTTGTTATAATATAAGCAAATATGATATGTTCTGATATACATGTATAACGCAACATTAAAACAGTACAGTGGCAAGGTATGTGTGTTCGAAATATTTTAATGAAAGGCCCTTTAAATACAGAAATGACATATTTCCCTACCCTTTCATATACTTAGCCTTGTGAAAGCCTACCCTTTCATATACCTGAAGCATGAAAAAGGTACCCCTTTCGGGTGGAGCCTCCCCGTATAGGCCATTACAGGGAGTGCCCCCGGGGTCATATATGAAGGCAGATATGTAGAATTTGTTAACTCCACCCCCCCCCCCCCCCCTTCCCCCCTCTTCTAAACTCCTCTGAAATTGGCGCCTTCTTCGACCCCTAACCTACTGGAGTGTCCAAACCCTTCCATAAGTAGGAGAATAGAGGGTATGGATATCTTTAAGAAAATACATTGGGTATGTGATTCACCTTTCGCAGCGTTATTACAAATCCTGTCGATAGGTTATTACAAATCCGGTTAAGTATGTTATTACAAATCCAGTTGAAAGTTTATTACAAATCCTGTTAGTTATTTTATTACATATCCGGTTAATTTTAATTACAAATCCTGTTGTTGTTACCTATCCGGTTGATTTTTATTACAAATCCGGTTGATATTACAAATCCTGTTGTTTATTACAAATCAGGGTGATACACTTGTTGCCAAATCTGGTCACAACAAAATGTTGAAAACAAATTGGTCAAGATTTAACAAAGAAATATTTCAGTGCTGAGCACTGCTCTCCACTGGGCTTGTTTTGACATAACTATTTTACAAATGAACCCTTGAGGTGATTAAATTTCTCTTGAGTTTTATTTGACTGGCCACCATGAGGAGAAACATTTCAAGCACTACTCTCCACCAGAATTGATTTGGTATAAACACTACAGTTACACTTATAAACTCTTGAGGAGGCTAGTTTCTTCATGAATGATATTTGCAGCACCAGTTTGTCAAGGTATTCATGAAAGAATCGTTTGGCTGCGAGCATTTCAATTTTGCCATCTTGTCAATTTCGTTGTGTAGGTCAAACTATATAATATCCATTTGGCCGTTTTGAAATGGATTAAACAAAATGTTCTTTTTCCAGGGTTGACTGTAAGAGATTTAGTAATGGAGCCTAGCTCGTAGAGCTTATTAATTATGGTTTTCAGAGCTTTACAAGAGTTTCACATCTGTCACGCTGCTTTGTTGTTATTATATGAATAATTGAACTCAGTGCTCACGTTGTGGCCTGATCGAAGATTGAAAAATGACAAAAATATCATTCCTGAACTGTCACTAATCCTACAAAAACAAACTCAAGAGAAATTTAATCACCTCAAGGGTTCAATTGTAAAATATTTGTGTCAAATGTCATTTGATTTGATTTATTTAGAGTTAATTTGATTCATTCTCTCCAATTAGTTGAGCATCTGTGCTCGGCTAACTAGATTTGAGACTTACATAAAGTGATGATTATAATAATAATAATAATAACAGTTATAATTATTCCTATTATTATTATTATTAAGGCTTCGTAGCAGCAGTAAGATATGGCCTTGATAAAGCACACGATGTTTTTAAATTTCATTTTTTAATGAAGACGTGTTTCGGATGAAACACAATCCGTCGTCAGTTGTACAGTGCAGAATAAAATTAAAATGAGCAATAAATAGTTAACAAGGTGCGATATTAACAAGAGTAATTAAAGGTAACGAAAATATTTATACTAAGAAAGGAGACTAATTAATAAGTTAATAAATTAAAGTGTTTGACCTGGGAATTTAAAGACGGCTTATTATTATTATTATTATTATTATTATAAAGCAAGCCCCGTGGAGAGCAGTCACAGCAGTGCTCAACACTGAAATATATCTTCGTCAAATCCTGACCAATTTGTTTTGAATATTTTGCTGTGACTGCATTCGGTTACTAGCTTGTGATTATTACATTCTGCATAATTATGCCATTCTGCAAGTTATGCCATTCCCTGCTAGCAGAGGCCTCTTTTCCTTGTATTCAGTGTGTGGGAGAAAAGAGAGCTCTGCCATGGTTCGGTCGTTAAGAAACCGCAACACATGCTCAACACAGACCATTTCAACCCATGTCAGAGGTCTCTTTTTTCCTACAAGTTGAATACAAGGAAAAGAGGTCTCTGCTAGCAGGGATGTCATGCCACATGCCATTCCACAAACTACAGTGTATTACGTAGTTGTCTGAATCACAAATTTGGAATAAATTTCTAATGAAATGTAAAAAGTAACGTTGACAAACTTGTGTATTCAAGGGAAAACTGATCTAGAGATCTACAGTCTATACTTTAGAATTTTAAAATCTACATGAACTGGGACAAAATGGCAAGAAAAAATACAAACACAGTGGGCTTAGCTTCTTCCTTTGCTGTCTGCAGATGAGGTTGTCAACAATGTCCCTCATACTGTAACTTCATGCTCCATGATGTCTTAAACAAAGATTAGATTTAGTCACTGAACATAAGCAAATTACATGTAGCTATTCTTGACCAGTTTACCTAAAACATGGAATCCTGAATCTGGAATCCAATTACTTTTAGCAACACAAAACATGCACCCTAATGCATGATTTTAATAACATTCGCCACTGTATTCAGTATCAAGATTTAGTTTGATAACTGGGGTCATTTCCGGAACATGGAAAAAATAATTTTTAAAAACATCACGAGCACAAAGGCTAAAATAAATAATCCCTGAAATTAATAAGTGGGTCAAAAGAACCGAAGAAGATGATCGATACATGTCTTACAGGAGGAGGTAGGTGACAGGAGTGGAGTCTTAGTCTGGGACTTGGTTTGTTCCTTCCAGTTGAGTCCATGCACGGAGAGGGAGAGACAACTATTAAGAAAGACCATATGCAGGATCATTTTATACTCGTACATGTTTTCCCTTAAGAAATGAACAGGCCAATGCAGTGCAGCCCTTGCTGCTATTGGGAAGAAAATATTTCTTAGGCATATATTTATTTTCTGTTGGGTGTAAGCGTTCCCATGCACAATTAAGTCAAAATATGCAAAGTGGTTTTTCTGTTCTTTTTGGTCATTTAGCATTAAAAATAATAAGCAAACAATAGCTCTTGTTTTATAAAGATCAAGCTAAAATGAATAACAAAACATTGAATATTAAACCTTGGTCAAAACTTTCTGCCAAACTTCTTCACATTCCGTATTTCGCATTTCGTATTCCGGATTCCCTATTCCGGATTCCCTATTCCGGATTCCATATTTTAGGTAAACCCATTCTTGACTTGTTCAGTCCATAAATCTAGAGTACTCAGGATAATTAAGACGGGCCGCCGAAATTAACTCGATGTGTACTTTTACAATAAGCTTAATCTTGTGTTCAAAATATTCAAGTCAGCTGAACTACATTGTACGTACCGATTCAAAGACCTTACGACACGACTGCGGGCTGCGGCCGCGATGGATTACACTGTTCAGCTCGAGGTGGACTCTCAGTTGTGCGATGCTTTGTTTCTTTCAGGTGTTACTATGTCGTTGGCAAGTTGCGGCCTCTTATAATTTACGAATTGATCCTACTTTCAATCACAGAGTTTGCACTTACCAAACACTTTCAATGGCTTGCCTGTCCGAGTTTAAATATCGTACCGGCTGATACATCCTCGATCGATCCACGATGATGCCTTCATTTAGTTAGACGTAGGCGCCACAAACTTTGTTTTCGTTTACTTTGTTAACGCTGTTTTCATTTTCCCACTGAACCGGCCATCTTCACGAAAGAAAAAATAATAATATCCAACCGAAAAGACAATTCAAAAACAGAGTGAATAGAGGTTCTTTGTTCGGTAAAAAGCATGAGGTTAGTCACGTGAATAATGCGCACACTACCATTGGCTGCTGCTGTGTGAGATCCGCTGGATTGCCTGACTGCGGTCGTTAGAGAAGGCGCAAATACCGACAAACCAACCGCCACGTTCGATTATATGCCCGACGTTCGCTGTTTGGAGCTTTAATTTTCGAATCGGCGAATCCATTTTGCGGTGGAGATTTGTACGAAAGCACACTTCATGAAGAGATTCATCGTCAGATGAGGATACAACATGCTTTAGATGTTCCATTGATGTCATGTCAACGTTATCGGGGAAACAGAGTCGAATATCAGTAATGATTTCTGTTCACGGTGTAGGTGAGAAATTTTAAGCTTTCACTTAAGACTTGAGTTTTACGTTCATTTCATTTCAGGGGACTTTATAGATTTAACGTCTTTAGTTTCATGAGCTTTTGGGATAAGTCACTGAGTAAATGTGTGACTTAATAAGGATGGATTGATTTTAGGATTGTATTTTATTTTATATTTCAGCTTAAGCTTATAATATGTCTTTTTGCCCTCATCAAGGCTATGCTAACGTTGAGTTTGGTAGCACATTTTATTTAGGCTTAATCATAAATTTGTTTCCTTGAAAGAATTAAAATCTTAATCTTAAAGATTCACAAAATTTTGCAGTCTCTTTTAACCAGTCAGTATAAAATGCAGACTGCAGACTGCAGACTGGGTATAAAAATTAATGCAGACTGACACCAAAACTGTCGCTTTGTGAAATACAGGGGTTTCAATAAGTTTTCTTACAAGCGGCTGCTGGAGGTAGAACAGATGGCTGTGATAACAAAGGGGGCTGTAGAAATCTTAGAAATACAAACTGAATAGACAGTGGTAAGAGGCATGATAGGCGGCGGTAAGCCGCTGGTAACCGGCTTTTATTGAAACCCTACAAATATGTGACATATTTTCAATTTTTGACTCATGCTTGTGTCTTGTAATAGCCTTTCCGCAAACACTTCCCAAGAAACTGACATTATTCTTGCAGTAAATTGCTAGAGAAATGTTTCATCCTTTAGAACTGGAGTGACGACAAAGTGAAAGCCATTGTAAGGCAAATTTGTGGCCTCAACACAAGAACAGGCATGTCTAACTACACCATTGTAGTTAGAACAAAGGCCAGCCTGCAGTCTCTGGAGGAATGTACCCCAGGAGGGAAAGGCCATGTCATGTTTGCAGCCTGGAGTGGAATTTCTGCTAAAGGTAAAAAACACATTGGAATAGTATCTGACTGTCAGCCTAATTTTGTTATACTCTAGACGAATAACTCCTTTTTAATTTTATTTTAATTTACAGCCACATCGTCAAAATGCAATGGCAGCTGTGCCCCCTACAATAAACTATTTGCCGCTTACTTCACACTTATGCTTCACTGTGAGTTCTCTAGCAGGCTAACTACAATAGGTTTGCTGGCAGTAACTGCATACTACTCCAGTTATGCTGCCCACCGCAAGATAGCATTTTGACAGGACTGAATTTAACAGTTAAATGAATGTTTAAAAGTTATCACTAAAGAAGCAGCTAGTAGCTCCAGATATAACAATATTACTGTACTACATGTACCTTTTTGATGTCTAATGCCTTTTTGTCAACAGCTGGCTCAGGATTGACAGATGTAGTGGAAAAGACATCTGTAATTTTTGTTGGAACCCCTTTGAGAAGTGCTACAAATTGGTTTGTTGCAAAAGATGACGAGGAGATTATGAGGCACCTTATAAAGCTTTTTGTGCCACCAAGAGGGATTTTGTTAGAGTTAGGAAACTTGCAGATTCAAGGTATATGTGTATATCTTGTATTGTTTTACATACATTTAATTTTTTTTTATTTGATCTCCTACATTGTCATTTTGACATTTTCTTCATAGCGTGCGATAATGACATGTTTATGGATGATGCTAATTCTGTCAAAAGTTATTTACGTCAATGAAAGAAGTCTTGACCTAATCCAAAAATGCCTCTGATTTTTATAAATACGATATGTCAAAACAGGTATAGAAAAACTGCAAGCACTTTTTTTTCTGTAAATAACTCAGTACTTTATTTCTTAAACAACTTATAACAAAGATAAATATAATAACCAGCTGTAATACACTGTTAGTAGTTTAAAATAATGTCATCAAAGTAAGTAAAGTCTTAGACAACAAACATGCTTACTTTTTCTACAAAATTTTTCAGTTTCTTCCTGCCTTAGGCCATCTCTTGAATTCAAAGTGAATTTACTGAGTATTGATGATCGACAAAAGCCTGTCAGTGCATTCAAGAAGGAAGTCAAAGCCCTTGTACACAAACATGAAGTGCAATCAGACAGCAATGAAGAGGGAACAGGAGAAGACTGAGCTGGAAATATCACATTTTAGTATAAACCTACTAGCGTTCTATGCTGTTCTCTGATTAGTTGTAAACGCTACTCGCTATCTATTCTGTGATAGATAGTGAGCAGTGATTGTCAACAAAATGGTGGCCACATATTTGCATTTTTGATATGTCTGAGAGGAGGTTCTTGATAATTTACTTGTTTAGTTTTAAACAACTAGCAGATTTATACTAAAACAATAAGATTAATCACTCTAGATTTCTATCTGTGATAGCTGGTTCAGGCTGCACCCTCATCAGCTATCACACGATAGAAATCTCGAGCTCATAATTTAATTTTTCAATATTACTAAATGATTGTTATTGTTTTCTGTTATAGTATTTAGTACATTAATAAATTTATAGTCATTACATGATAGTATAGTTAATTATTTTTATAATATTGTTACTTCGAGATTCCATGGACCCTTGCTGTAAAGAATATTTATATTAGCCTGACTCATTGTTGCAGGGTACTTGGCAATTTCCATGGACCCTTGTGGTAAACAATTTTTAAATTAGTCTTACTGTTACAAAGTACATGGAAATTTCCTTGGATCCTTGAGGTAAAGAATTTTTGAATAATAGTCTCACTGTTACAGGGTACATGGAAATTTCTATGGACCCAGGTGGTAAAGAATTTATGAATTATAGCCTCACTGTTATCCATGAACCCTTGTGGTAAAGGATTTTTGAATTATAGTCTCACTGTTACAGGTGCATGGACCTTTCGATGGACTCAGGTGGTGAAGAATTTCTGACTTAGTCTCACTGTTACAGGAATTTCCATGGACCCTTGTGGTTAAGAATTTTTGAATTAGTCTCACTATTATAGGGTACATGGAAATTTCTATGGATCCTGGTGGTGAAGAATTTTTGAATTAGTCTTGCTCTGTTACAGGGTAGGGGTAGGTTACTTAGAAATTTTCATGGACCCTTGTGGTAAAGAATTTTTGAATTATAGTGTCACTGTTACAGGGTACATGGAAATTTCTATGGACCCAGGTGGTAAAGAATTTTTGAATTAAAGCCTCACTGTTATGGGGTACATGGAAATTTCCATGGAACGTTGTGGTAAAGAATTTTTTGAATTATAGCCTCACTGTTATGGGGTACATGGAAATTTCCATGGAACCTTGTGGTAAAGAATTTTGAATTATAGTCTCACTGTTATGGGGTACATGGAAATTTCTATGGACCCAGGTGGTAAAGAATTTTTGAATTATAGCCTCACTATTATGGGGTACATGGAAATTTCCATGGAACCTTGTGGTAAAGAATTTTTGAACTATAGCATCACTGTTATGGGGTACATGGAAATTTCCATGGAACCTTGTGGTAAAGAATTTTTGAATTATAGTCTCACTGTTACAGGGTAAAGATTATTGGAATTAGTCTCACTGTTGCACTGTACATGGAAATTTCCATGTACCCTTCTGGTGAAGAATTTTTAAATTAACCATACTGTTACAGGGTACATGGAAAATTCCATGGACCCTTTTTGACCCTATCTATAAAGCATGTGTGATTTTCTCCACAATTTTTAGTCGAAACAATGTTTTGGTCTTTTTTAAGGATATCGTACTAATTTTGAACTACATGTACACTTCCGTCTACATAAGTTTGCAATATTAAAGAGATATTTGCCACACACCACTGGAAAAATAAACGCTCTTATGTGCTTAACGTTACTGTAAATGGACAAGTGGTCAGAATATACAAAGACAGATTTGAAACAAACCAAGTTGGATTTAAGGCTGTTGGTCAATTTAGTCAATCTCACAGCTGATAAGGTCTAAGGTCTTATGCCTATGGACAATTTGTAAGTTAAAGCTACGAGTTTTTGCTTTCTTTTTGGAAAGTATGAAGGTAAAAAGTTATATTCTTTCCAAATTTCTTACTTCAGAAAATGTGAAGTTAAAAAATTACGTGTTTAAGGTGCTGTTGTCTTTCCAGTTTATAGATAAAAGCTTTAAGTCTGACCATTCAAGTAAAATCCACTGAGCAGATCTCTCTTCTCGTGCTGCATATAATAAATTGTGCATGCATGGTGGTTCTAAGTTTTGAGCGTTTGTATGTATACATATAATATGGGCGGGAGACCTTTATGGGCATTTAAAACGGCGAGCCGCAGCCGAGCCGTTTTAAAGCCCATTAAGGTCGGACGCGAATATTTTATGTTACTTGTGAAATGAAACAATAGATTGTGTTTGTCGTGTTTGTAATGTTAATCAGTAGAGGTCTGTATCAAAGTTAATGCATACTATTTTTTTTTTAGCGGAGCAGGACACTTTTATGAAAGTTAATGATTTTTATTGGGGTTTAGAGAGGTATACATGTGACTCAAATACTACCCGTATATTGGTCGTTTGTCTTATGAAACTTGAATGAATTTTACAAGAAATAGTAAAGTGTAGCCATTTAATAAAGGCTACTGTGCAGCCCTGCAGAGGAATGGATCTGAAAGGTCTCTGCCTTTTTGGTCGAACTTCCTTTCAGAGATCCTCGCTTAAGGATACAGTCATTACAAAGTGTGACCATTATAATAAAAGGATTCTAAAAAAAATCATCGGTGACATGAAAGGGATTGAAAAGTGATTTCACTTTGCAAAACAAACTTCAATAGTTGTGTCAATCACAGCCACCATTAAGAGAAAGCAAGGTTCTGAGCAATGCATGTGTTCACTTTTTCAGCTTTGATCGTGCAGAATGTAAAAGCAAGGAATAGTGGTAAGGGTTTAAGTAATACAATTAATTAAAAGTAAGGCTAAGATTTGGTGAGAGAATAAATTAGCCATTGTGATTACCAGATTGTGTTGAATTTTAATGTAGAAACGAACTCACTACATTAGGATTTCGTCGCTTTTTTTCCCATACGCCCTTCCAGTTCTCTCCCACGAATGTATCTGAAAAGTTTTTGTCTCTTTTTTGCTCGAAATTTCTTTCACAGATCCTCGCTTAAGGCTACAGTCATTATAAAACTATCTGTGGGGAAAATTGATACACAATCACTTTTAGGGAATGTTGGTTTGAAATAATGCTGAAATAAGTTGATAATTCAATCACCTTTTTTTCTTTCAGTCCGATTGTATAGTGGGGACGGTATAGCATCCCGAGGCCTTGTAGAAGTTTTTTACAAAGGAAATTGGGTACGAGTGTGTGCGCCGTATGACTGGGATATAAGAAATGCAAACGTTGTTTGTCGTCAGCTTCGATTCAATGGAGCTTCAAGTGTATTTAGGTCCTTCGTTTATTGGGGATGGCGGACACGAACATTGCTGTATCGCGTGAAGTGCATAGGAAATGAGAATTAACGGAGTGTCATCACAACATCAAGGAAAACTACTTTTGTCCTGTGGCTGTTGGCGTAGTGTGCATCACAGGTAAAACCTTTTCTTAACCTTGCTATTGGACTAGGATCTTTTTTGCAGTACAAACAATCACTGTTTGTAAACTTTAATTGTATTTAGAACAGACTAGAACTTTATTCTGCTAGGACATGTCGGCATAATAATTTAGCTTGGCGAAACGTTGCCAAGACAAGCAAATTTGACCACAAAACAGACTCTTCTTTTTTGTTCGATCAGTTCGTTTAATTGGAGGACGATCTCCTACAGAAGGTTTACTGCAAGTTCACTACAACAAAACCTGGGGCTGGGTGTGTGCTGATCAGTGGGACAAACAAGATGCTGATGTAGGTTGCCGAATGATGGACTTTGATGGATCATTGTCAGCAGGTTTTGAACATGAAAAACGCACTGGAATAAAAGTCCCTGTTTGGCTTAACAATATGCAATGCACTGGAAATGAAACGTCTCTTTTCGCGTGTGCACATGGTGCTTTGGGATCTAATAGCTGCAACACAAAAAGAAAAGCTAGTGTAACGTGCGGACCACAAGGTAAAAGTAGCCATTACTCATGCAATGAGCAGTGTTGTTAAGCAGTGTTAAGTTTGTAATGCTTCATAAATGAGCAGCAGCGTTTTATCAAGTTTAAAACATGCAGCCGAATGTTTTACGACTTTATCATGAACAAGAATTGAGAATTCATTATAGAGCTTCAAAAGCTTTACTGTTCATCCATCCATTCCTACAGTATTATTTAGATTTTGGGCTATTTTGGCCTCGACACCCAAAAACATTAATCTGTTTTGTATTTCTATCCCGAATGAATGACGAGTAAGTAAACAAATGCTCTGTGAAGGTTCCCACAATACTCAAGACCTCTTTTACGGCAGCCTTTTTTTTTTACTAACCATACTGTTACTCAAAGGGATGTTATTTTTGCGCGTTTCATAATAATGACCTGTGATTTGCACTGATAAATTCTGTTGGATGCACAATGATGCAAGTCTATATTTGTGGCTAAATTTAGGTTTTGATTAGTGAAAAGCTTTCTTCATATTGCGTTTAGTATGGGAAAATAATGTTTTCATTAGGGTTGTTCACACAGGTTAGAAAAGTTAATTGACATCAGATAATCGAACTTAGAAAATTTTAATTCACGCAAAGAAAGTTTAAATGTAAATCAGCTTGTTTTCTTTCAGTCCGATTGTTTAGTACGGATACTTCAGCATCTCGGGGCTTAGTAGAAGTCCTTTACAATGGAAACTGGGCAGGAGTGTGTGCATGGAATGGGTGGGATATAAGAAACGGAAACGTCTTTTGTCGTCAGCTTGGATTCAGTGGAGCTTTAAGTTTATTTACGTCCTTGCGTTTTGGGCGACGGGCCCAAACAAGATGGCTGTATGACGTAAGGTGCGTAGGAAATGAAACTTCATTAATAGAGTGTCATTACGACATGAGGGAAAACTACCGCTGTTTTGTGGCTTCTGGCGTAGTGTGCACCACAGGTAAATCATATTTTTTAGTAGCCCCCCCCCCCCCCCCCGGAATGCTTTATTAATGGTTTCTTATCTGATAAGTTAAATCTTAGTTGCGTTGTGCCTCAGGAGTAAATTTTGGGTCCATTGTTGTTCTTGATCTATACTAATGACTAACCGAACTATCAGTTGAGTTCGCACACTAGGATGTACACAGATGATACGCATCTGACATTTTCAAGCAACGATATATTACAGGGCTCGCGGAGCAGTTTTTAAAGTGGGGTGGAGGGAGGGAGTGGGTGGGGGGGGGGCGCTTCCGCGTTTTCAAGTGGGGGAGGAGGCTAACTCTAAAAATGATTAAAACGCATATAATTCCGTTTAATTTATAAGCTTTTTCAAACAGTCGGTTTATGAATTTAGCTTGGCAACACGTTGCCAACAGAAGCAAATTTGACCACTTAACAGTTTCTTTTTTTTATTTTTTTCTGTTCGATCAGCTCGTTTAATTGGAGGACGATCTCCTACAGAGGGTTTACTGCAAGTTCACTACAACAAAACCTGGGGCTGGGTGTGTGCTGATCAGTGGGACAAACAAGACGCTCATGTAGCTTGCCGAATGATGGACTTTGATGGAGCATTGTCAGCAGGTTTTGAACACGAAAAACGCACTGGAATAAAAGTCCCCGTTTGGCTTAACAATATGCAATGCACTGGAAATGAAACGTCTCTTTTCGCGTGTGCACATGGTGCTTTGGGATCTAATAGCTGCAACACAAAAAGAAAAACTAGTGTAACGTGCGGACCACAAGGTAAAAGTAGCCATTACTCATGCCATGAGTGGTGTTGTTAAGCAGTGTTAAGTTTGTAATGCTTAATAAATGAGCAGCAGTTTTTTTATTAAGTTTAAAACATGCAGCCGAATGTTTTACGACTTTATCATGAACAAGAATTGAGAATTAATTGGAGAGCTTCAAAAGCTTTACTGCTCATCCATCCATTCCTACCCTAATGTTTAGATTTTGGGCTATTTTGGCCTCGACGCCCAATAAACATTAATTTGTTTTGTATTCCTATCATGAATAAATGGAGAGTTAGTTAACAAATGCTCTGTGTAGGTTCCTACAATACTAACAATTTCGTTAACTACAGCCTTTTTAACTAACATTGCTGTTACCCATAGAGATGTTATTTTTGCGCGTTTAATAATAATGGACTGTAATTTGCATAAATCCTGTTGAATGCCTGAAGGTGCAAGTCTCTGTGGCTAAATTCAGGTTTTGATTAGTGAAAAGCTTTGTAAGTTGATAAAAGGTAGGGTTGTTCACATACAGGTTAGAAATAATAAGTGATATAAGATAATCGAACTTAGAAAGTTTTAATTCACGTAAAGAAAGTTTAAATGCCAATCACCTTGTTTTCTGTCAGTCCGATTGTTTCCTCTGAATACGGACAGTGCAGCATCTCGGGGCTTGGTAGACGTCTTTTATAATGGAAACTGGGCAAGAGTGTGTGCGAGGAATGGCTGGGATATAAGAAACGGAAACGTTGTTTGTCCTCAGCTTGGATTTAGTGGAGCTTTAAGTTTGTTCACGTCCTCGAGGTTTGGGCGATGGACAAGATGGCTGTATGACGTAAGGTGCGTAGGAAATGAAACTTCATTAACAGAGTGTCATTACGACATAAGGGAAAACTACCGCTGTTCTGTGGCTTCTGGCGTAGTGTGCACAACAGGTAAAACATTTTTAATTCTCTATTAATGGTTTCTTATCTGATAAGTTACCTTTTAGTTGCGGTGCCTCAGGGGACAATTTTGGGTCCATTGTTGTTCTTGATCTATATTAATGACTTACCGAACTGTCAGCTAAGTTCGCACACTAGGATGTACACAGATGATACGCATCTGACATTTTCAAGCAACGATATATCAGGGCCCGCGGAGCAGATTTTAAAGTGGGGTAGGGGGGGGGGGGGAGGTGAGGGGGGCGCTCCCGCGTTTTCAAGTGAGGGGAGGGGACTAACTCCAAAAATAATAAAAACGCTTATAATTTTGTTTCCGTTTTACACCAGCCACGGTGCTTCTTATACTCACACGCAGCCAGTCGACACAATCGCCTGATGAAGACCAGCAGTATAGCGATCGAAATGTCGCGATCAACATCTTTGTGACTCAATCGTGAGACAAAAGATTAACTCAGCTATCATTTGAAACCACGATGACGAACACCTTTCATAATAAATCCTTTTAATTAATAAGCTTTGTCAAACAGTCGGTTTATGAATTTAGCTTGGCGACACATTGCCAAGGGAAGCAAATTTGACCACTAAATAGTTTTTTTTTCTGTTCGATCAGCTCGTTTAATAGGAGAACGATCTCCTACAGAGGGTTTACTGCAAGTTTACTACAACAAAACCTGGGGCTGGGTGTGTGCTGATCAGTGGGACAAACAAGATGCTGATGTAGGTTGCCGAATGATGGACTTTGATGGATCATTGTCAGCAGGTTTTGAACATGAAAAACGCACTGGAATAAAAGTCCCCGTTTGGCTTAACAATATGCAATGCACTGGGAATGAAACATCTCTTTTCGCGTGTGCACATGGTGCTTTGGGATCTAATAGCTGCGACACAAAAAGAAAAGCTAGTGTAACGTGCGGAGCACAAGGTAAAAGAAGCCATTACTCATGCCATGAGCGGTGTTGTTAAGCAGTGTTAATTAAGTTTGTAATGCTTAATAAATGAGTGGCAGCGTCTTATCAAGTTTGAAACATGCAGCCGAAAGTTTTACGACTTTATCATGAACACGAATTGAGAATTCATTGGAGAGCTTCAAAAGCTTTACTGTTCATCCATCCATTCCTACACTAATATTTACAATTCGGGTTATTATGGCCTAGACACCAGATAAACATTAATTGATGTTCTATTTAATTCATCTATTATTAATGAATTTTTGAAGACTAAGTATAAAAGGGTCTGTGCCGCTTTGGTACGATATTCACGATTTCGCTTGCTGCAACCTTCCTTTCACAACATTACCATTACCCAAGGAGATGTTCAGGTGTTATTTTTGTGCGTTGAATAACAATGGGCTGCAATTTGCCTGAAATAATTTGGATGCCTGAAGTCTTTATGTTGTGCCTAGGTGTCGATTAGTCAAAGCTATGTAGCCCTCGCGATGAATATGGGAAGTTAATTATTTTATTAGGCTTGTTGATATACAAGCTAAGTTAGAAAAGTTAAATGACATAAGATAATTGAACTAATTTACTAAAAGAAAGTTTAAATGTCAATCACCTTTTTTTTCTTTCAGTCCGATTGTTGGACAGTATAGCATCTCGAGGCCCAGTAGAAATTTTTTACGGTGGAAAGTGGATAAGAGTGTATGATTATGACTGGGATATGAAAGCCCAAACGTTGTTTGTCATCAGCTTGGATTGAGTGGAGCTCTGATTTCATTTCCGTCCCCGGGTTTTGGGCGATGGACCAGAAGAAGATGGCTGCATGACGTGAGGTGCACAGGAAATGAGAGCTCACTAACGGAGTGTCATCACAATATAAAGGATAAAAGTTACTGTTCTGTGGCTTCGGGTGTAATGTGCATCACAGGTAAAACACTTTCTTCCACTTGCTATAGGACTATGACTTTTGCTTTCTTAATACCACACTAAGACTATCCAATTTACAAGGGAAAACTACCGCTGTTCTGTGGCTTCTGGCGCTGTGTACACCACGTGTAAAACATTTTCTTCATCTTGCTATAGGAGGACTAGTACTTTTTCTTACTTAATAACGCATAACTTTATTCTGAGAGGACAAATCGGCACATAGATGTACTGTAGCTTGGCGAAACGTTGCCAAGAGTAGCAAATTTGACCACATAACTCGGCTCTTCATTTGTGTTCTATCAGCTCGTTTAGTAGGAGGTCGATCTCTTGGAGAGGGTCTGGTACAAATTTATCACAACAAGACCTGGGGCTGGGTGTGTGCTGATCAGTGGACAAACAAGCTGATGTGGCTTGCCGAATGATGGACTTTGATGGATCGCTATCAGTAGGTTTTGAAAATAAAAACTACGCAGGTGTAAAAGCCCCAATATGGCTAAACAACATGCAATGCACTGGTAACGAAATTTCCCTCTTTTCTTGCGTTCATAACCGTTTGGCCATGGGATCGTACGATTGTGGAGAAAAAAGGAAGGCTGGTGTGATATGCACTCCAAGAGGTAAATTAGTAGAGAGAATTGATGTATACATAGTTTCAGCTGCATTTTTTTTAGTCCTACCATGATCAAAGTTTTGAATTTCCTTTTGTCTTCTGGTTTTGAAAGTAGAAGTACAGAATACTCATGACGTCAAGTTTCATTGAAAATTTGTACGTAATGCCTGTTTTCTAAATAGTTTTCTATGCCTCCCGCGGCCCGCCATCTTTGAATTGATTATAAAGGCCGAGCACTGACTACAAGAGGGAGTTGTGTCTGGTCTTCTAACTGGCCTGGTACGGCCTACTAATAGGGGACGCTACCAACTAGGCTCTTACCGATAGTGCTCGTAAAAAAAGGATTAAATGCTTAAAGCAGTGCTTGTTTTTTTTGCCAAAAAAATGCTAAAATAATGCTTTTTTTTTAAGTGCTCGTGGGTTACATAAAAATGCTCACTTCTTCCCGATATTTTTAAACATAGAATAGTACATTTTTCAGATTTTCAGTTACATTTTTCAACAACAAAATGTAACAATCAATGTTTTTTTTTTTGCATTAGTCCAACACAACGTTTGAGGTTTTCTGATACTAGAAGTTAATCATCGCTTGTTATTGGGTCATCATTACCCATACTATCTCTGCCTTGGCTGGCTGACTTCCATTGTTCCTCGATGACAACGTGGATGACGCCATCTTGGAACGAATGTGATGGACTGGGTTCTAGAAGGCAACCGCTGACCTATCAAACCTATTCCCCAGGCCTCCTCGGCTCCTTTGACTAAAATGAGGGCAAAATGCGGCCTTGGACGACATAACTAAAGTCAGATTGTGCTCTTTAACACAAAATTATACAAATAATCAGTCGAAAATCCAAAATAATGTTAGCCGTGCTTTTTGGGATAAAATGTAAAAAAAAAAAAAAAATTGCTCGCGAAGCCAAAAAATGCCAAAAAAAGTGCTAGCACTATCGGTAAGAGCCTACTACCAACCTAACTGCATAATATAAGAAGAACATTTACAGACAATAAAAACTTGAAAATGATTACCGAGGGCATCATTATTTTGGAATTGTTGTTTGTATCACTGGAAAATTGCCTTCTCACCAATTTCTAAATACAGCGACATAGAAAGGAGATTGCCTAATTCTTCTTTCACGAAGCAGGAATCCTTTCAACATTTGTCAGAACAAAGGTGAACGTAAAGAAAACCAAATTTATTGTGAATAAAATAAAAACCATATATTGAACGATGGTTTAGAACTTATATAGCGCATTTTCGAAGTGTATATTTTCAAATGCTCTTTACAAGCAGATGAAATTGGAATTTAGAAATGTTGGTTTTTGTGGAGAGGGGAAAACCGGAGAACCCGGAGAAAAACCTCTCGGAGCAGAGAAGAGAACCAACAACAAACTCAACCCACATATGACGTCGAGTCCGGGAATCGAACCCGGGTCACATTGGTGGAAGGCGATTGCTCTCACCACTGCGCCATCCTTGCTCCCCTAACCCACTAGAGGCCTAAAAATATTTAATTCCCAGACAGACTTTCTCTGCTTTATTAGAACCCATATACATATGGGTTATTGGCCAAGCGTGAGGTCAAGATGGCGGGGTATTGGCCAAGTTCTATTTTTTTGCGTGTTTACTGGACCAAGACGAAGTCGAGGTCCATAAACACGCTAAAAATAGAACAAGGCCAATATCCCGCCATCTTTACTGAACAAGCTTGGTCAATAAAGGACTTTTTATATGACTGAAAGGACGCTATTAAAAGACAGTAAAACGAGGGACCAACGGGCTATCACGAGCGGTCAAGATGGCTTCATCTTGACCTCGCGGGTAGCCAATCACAGCAGGAGAATTGATTCATCTCGACCGCTGAAAGAGCCAGTCATATAATACACGCAGTTACTTTTACAGCACTGACAATTTGTATCCCTTATAAATCGCCTTTCTTTTGTTTTGAGCTCCTTGTGATGAACTATCTATCAAGCCTCCAAACAATAACAGTAAGGGTCTGTGCCGCTTTGGTACGATACTCACGATTTCGCTTGCTAGAACCTTCCTTTAACAACATTACCATTACCCAAGGAGATGTTCAGGTGTTATTTTTGCGCGTTGAATAACAATGGGCTGCAATTTGCCTGAAATAATTTGGATGCCTGAAGTCTTTATTTTGTGCCTAGGTGTCGATTAGTCAAAGCAATGCACAGTAGAAATTTTTTACGGTGGAAAGTGGATAAGAGTGTGTGATTATGACCAGGATATGAAAGCCCCAAACGTTGTTTGTCATCAGCTTGGATTGAGTGGAGCTCTGATTTCATTTCTGTCCCCGGGTTTTGGGCGATGGACCAGAAAAAGATGGCTACATGTTGTGAGGTGTATAGGAAATGGGAGTTCACCAACGGAGTGTCATCACGATATATTTAAGGGACAAAGGCTACTGTCCTGTGGCTTCGGGTGTAATGTGCATCACAAGTAAAACATCTTCTTCCACTTGCTATAGGACTATGACTTTTGCTTTCTTAATACCACACTAAGACTATCCAGTTGCAAGGGAAAACTACCGCTGTTCTGTGGCTTCTGGCGCTGTGTACACCACAGGTGTACACCACATGTAAAACATTTTCTTCATCTTGCTATAGGAGGACTAGTACTTTTTCTTACTTAAGAACGCATAACTTTATTCTGAGAGGACAAATCGGCACATAGATGTACTGTAGCTTGGCGAAACGTTGCCAAGAGTAGCAAATTTGACCACATAACACGGCTCTTCATTTGTGTTCTATCAGCTCGTTTAGTAGGAGGACGATCTCCTGGAGAGGGCCTGGTACAAGTATACTACAACAAGACCTGGGGCTGGGTGTGTGCTGATCAGTGGGACAAACAGGATGCTGATGTTGCTTGCCGAATGATGGACTTTGATGGATCGCTAACAGAAGGTTTTGAAAATAAGTATAAAAGCCCCCGTATGGCTAAACAACATGCAATGTACTGGCAACGAAATTTCCCTCTTTTCTTGCGTTCATAACCATTCGGCCATGGGATCCTACGATTGTGGAGTAGAAAGGAAGGCTGGAGTAATATGCTCTCCGAGAGGTAAAGTAGTGGATATAAGCTGACGAAATTAAGAATCGGGAATACTCATACTTTCAGCTACTTTTTTTCAACAAGGATGCTTATATTATGCACACAGTAGAACGTCGAAGAAAACATTTATGACCCAAGAGAATTTTTCGGTAGAATTCTAGAGGGAGGGTGGGGGGGGGGGGGGGGGGGGGGGGCTCACACGGCATGTTTCAGGTAAATTTGAAGGAACGAGGTGAGCCAATATTAAGATAATTACAGCGATTACGAAAGATCCGATTAACTGAACATAGGTTTGATTCGGAGGAGGGCAGGAGATTATCCTTTAATGTTATGGCCCCTTATGTATTGTACTTCTCATTCTTGAAACGGCGAATGCGACTTTATCATATTTTTGCAGCGCTAGAATTTTTTTTTTTTTTTCACGGATGACCTTTTCGCTTTTAGATCCTCGCGATGAATCAAGTACAAAGCTTCAGACGATGACATCATCAGAAATAACAGAATCAGAAATAACACGTCAATAATCAGTATTTGATGCCAATCAAACACTAAATAGATTTGAAGTGCATATTGAAGTGAATCAGAAATAACAAGTTAATAGTTGTGTTTAATTCAAGTCACTGTTTATTATAACCTGCATTCGGCCGTCCAAATTTAATCTGTCGTATTAAATAGGGGTGGATCCAACTCCAGGTGGTGGAATAGGTGGCTAGCTACACCCATTTAGAAAAACCCACAAAATATATTACAACTAGAAATACGTAACTCCCAAATACCCTGCGAAGCCGACTAGCTGTTCAGTTGCATGCCGAGCATGAAAGTGCAATAACGTTTTGCCAAAAGTAGTAAAACCCCACAATGTACGGAAGCCTGGACAAAACAATTGAATTTAATTACAGGATATAATACGTGCATATGCCACAGTTTACAAATGGCAACTCACTCCAATCGTCATCTTTCTCTTTTACTTTTTCAGCCGTTTCTAAGTTTGATTCACGAAACGGTCCATCATCAGACCTCTTTGGTGACTAGACGTATATTTTTTTACTACATATACAGCACTGAACATTTAATTTGTGTCCATTACAAATTTAATTTTTGTTTTCAGCTCCTCGTGATGAGCAATCTACCAAGCCTCAGAAAACAACGGCACCAAAACCAACAGCATCAGAAATAACAGGCTAATAGTTTTGTTTCATAATTTATTCAACTCACTGTTTATTATAAGTAAACCTGCATACAGCCATCAAAATCCAATTTGCCGCATTAACTAGGGGTGGATCCAGGCCTCCAGGGGGTGGAATTGGTGTCTTGCTATCACCATTTAGAAAAACCCACAAAAATAGATTATAACTAGAGATAAGTAACTCCCAAAACCCTGCGAACCCGACTAGTTGTTCTGGTGGATGCCGAGCATGCAAGTGCAATACATTTTTGCTAAAAGTAGTAAAACCTCACAATGTACGGGGAGCTTGGACAAAACAATTAAATTTGATTACAGGCTATAATAGGTGCATATGTCATACCTTTACAAATGGCAACTCACTCCAATCGTCATCTTTCTCTTTTTACCTTTTCAGCCGTTCCTTAGTCTGATTCACGAAACGGTCCATCATCGTATAATCACCCCTTAATTCTCCCATTTTCAAATCTGGTAACAGATTATTGTGTGCCGCATATTTTAAGCTCATTTGAAGTGAAAAACTGAAAAGCCCTTGACAGATTGTCAGCTTCTTCATCACAACTTATGCAAGTTAATACGGAAAATCCCACATTACAGCCCTGGGCTTATATAGCTTCATAAGCGTTTTGGGTGCATTGGCTTATCAACGGAGGGGCTTATATCCGGTGGCTAGACGGGAGGGGGGGGGGGGGTTGCCTATAAGTGGAACAAAAAACTGTTTCGGAATTACGAGGTAAAACTTATCTGAGAAAGGAATTAAAGCTAACATACCATTACATTTAGTATTACATTTTATAATACATTTATGGTGCGTCACAATAAACGGAGAATTTATTTCAAAAACATCGATGAAACACTAATGCGACTGGAACTAAAATAAACCGTTTATACAGAATCAGTCGTCATACTACTTTGATAGCAATTTTCACGAGTTCTTTTCTTTCCTTTTTTTCTTAGGCAGCAGAAAATTGCCTTCTATTCTTCCTTCAGCAATCGTGTTAGGTGTTCTTCTTACTTTCGCAGTAACCGGCATTTATTTTCTGATTTGGAAGCAGCGTCGAAACGTACAAACGGAGGACAATGATAACGATGTAGAGACACGTCAAGACACTCAAGAACACGAAGTCACCAACAACATCAGCAATACTACTGCGAGAGAAACAGAACACTGGTATTTCGAGCTTCGTCCAATTGCTCCGCAAGATCAACTTACTCATTATCAAGAACTGCAATATACTAGTGTTTTCCCTGAATATCAAAACGTAATCGAGGGGAGACCTTATACAGGCGACGTCCCTGAATATCAAAACGTGTGCGACGTGAGACCCCGTAACAGTAATGCTTCAGAATATCAAAACATAGGCGAGGGGAGACCTCGTACCAGTGATTCTCCTGAATATCAAAATGTATGCGAGGACAAACCTAATACCAGTAATTCTCCTGAATATCAAAATGTACGCGAGAAGAAACCTTCTGAATATCAAAATGCGGTATGCGAGAAGAAACCTCACACCAGTAATTCTCCTGAATATCAAAATGCGGTATGCGAGAAGAATCCCCATACCAGTGATTCTCCTGAATATCAAAATGAGGTATGCGAAAAGAAACCTCAAACCAGTGATTCTTCTGATTAACAAAACGTGTGCAAGAAGAGACCGATCGTGGTTTACCAGGAGATAACAGTGTACGGCAGTTGGAATGTTTTCTGGTTTGTCTCCTTCCATATACGTACATAGTAGTTTAGTTTAGTTTCATGAGTTTGTCACAAAAATATATACAAAGATTATTAAACTACATTTTAGGAGAGGGTAGCAGGAGAAAGGAACACAACTTCCGTCCCATTCCAGTTTTCCACCTCGTCAAAAACCAACATTCTCCCACACGCGGCCCGACAAGCTTGCAGCTTTTAAATTGTAACCGTCTATAAATAAAGTTCTTTTACCTTTTCTTGACATACAACTTCCAAGACAAAAAGTGAGGATGCATATACGTAAAGATACGTATAATGCAAAGCAATACTTTCACTCAAATGAATTTGCATATTACTTTATTGACCATGTTTGAAGAAGTGAATTTCTTCGTCTGAAGATGCAGGGGATGAAAAAATGATAAACTGAAAATGAAACACAATCCTGCGTCTACCTTTGGAATCGATACAACCCGACTTCCAAATCGATCAATACAGAATGTACTATATTACTTTTGTATATAGAATTGCAGAAAAGCGTTTGTTGTGTTACTCAATCGACCACTAACTTTATAGTCCTTACGAGTTAATTTTGTAGATTTGTGGTCGGCTTAACTAAAAAAAGCATTTACCTAATTGTGGCTTCGCCATTGTTCATGTCGATGATTTTACCAATTGCTTTTGGTTCTATAGACGCGTTTGCGTTCCAACAAGGGAAATTCATTTACATCATAGTTTTAGATTTAAGATTTTTATGAATCTTCCTTGCCTCTACAAAAGATTGTAAATTTTAAAATATTTTTTTTTTATCACTCGTGGTATTCCTATTTTAATTTTAATTTTGTAATTGGAATGTTCTTTTAGTGTCCACAATTAGCTTACATTTAGCTAAATACTTTGACACTTAAATAAAGTTCATTCATTCATTCATCGAAGACTACGATAAGCTGAGCGTTCCTGTGTGTCTTACGATGGCCATATTTCCACAAGTTGCTTATTTGATTAATCCAGTGAGTTCAAATTGAACAGTATGTAATCCCACTAGATAATTACACTAATTTGAATGCTGCTCTTGTCTTATTTTTATTAACAAGACAATGCACCATTTTTTTTTTCACAATTGAAGCATTAAGTGTTGTTGCATTACTGAAGAATCGACCACTTACTTTATAGTCGTTTCGAGTTAACTTTGTTGACCAGAGAACTCTAGCCGTCGGACGCAAACCAAAACCCAAACAAAGAGCGAGAGTGAATAACCCCATTACTAATTACTTGGTGTTTTAGTGGGGTTATAACATACTGACACACTAATTAACTAATGCGGTGACCACACGTCGATGACGACGTTATATGACGTCACTCTATGGTATCACTGCCATTATGGATCTGACATTTTGAATTGTTCCATTTTCCGAGAAATCGTCTCAAATAAACCGAACTTCCATGCTGAAATTATTGGACAATTGTGAAAAATAAACTTGTCAAGTAAAATAACCAAATCTCGTTTCTTTTTCTCTCTTTTTTTGTTATCTCGACTTGCCTGCAACGGCATGGCCACCTCTCATATGAGAATACATTTCACATTACCATGTTTCTAAAACAAACAAACAAACTTGCCTCCCAAAGAAAACGTCATGAACGATGTTTCCCTTCGGGTTAAGTGACAGGAGGCAACCAACCTCCCCTCTCTCCCACCATCCCGATTGTACCCCAAGGGTTAACCTGCTGAACACCCGTTCAAGATACAAATATTGTGCTTCCTCTTATACGCTAAACGGGTACTTTGTTTTCGGGTATAGGGTCTCCATGTTGGAGGATGATGCATTCAGTTTTCGAGGTTAGGTTCTTTATTGTCGAGTTGTACGACCTTCGTTTTCGAGCAAGTATGCTTCGTTTTCGAATCTGTGGAACTTCGTTTTCGAGGGTTATTTTTCTTGTTGGTCTTCGTTTTCGGTAAGACCACGGTTCTGACCAGTTAAAACGAAACGGGAACTCATATTTTATTCCAAATTTCAATGAACACGGATGTAGGCGTATTGTAGAGCAATTATCTAAATCGCACATCATCAGTTTTCCGTCATTGAGACAGTTAAGCGATATTCACTTACACTGACACGATGGATTCGCAGCAAAAAATCAACCTGGAGAAGAAACTAGCAGAGAGAGACTCCCTCTCTGTGACGATGGAATCACTGGTAACCTTTGTCAACCTCTTCACAGCTGTCGCAGGAAATTTGCTTGTCTGTTGGACAATATTCAGGAACTCTCGCCTTCGCAGCACCTCGAACGTTTTCATCGCCAGTTTAGCGGTCTCAGATGTCATTATCGCATTACTCGGATTTCCATTCACTCTTGCCGTTCTATTAACTGGTCGGTGGCCTTTTAACAAAGCCACGTGTGATTATCAAGGGTTCACTTTTACAGTTTTTGGGACTTTCTCTCTCCTCACAATGACATTGACCGCGATTGCGCGATATTTCAAAGTGACGCGGCCGACACTGCACCGTAAAGTTTACTCCAAAAGAAACATTTGTTTATTCGTGGCTGCGACATTCTTCGTATCAACGATCTTCCCGATTGCGATGATTCTCAACAACGCGTTTGCCTTTCATCCAGGGAAATTCATTTGCATCTACGACTGCGATAAACTAAGCGTTCCTGCGTGTCTTACTATGGCCATATTCTTACTCCTCACCTGTTACGGGCCGATCGTATTCTGTCACGTTGGTATTTTTCGTACTGTACGACAGCATAAAATAAAACGTGCGAATTCAATGCTAAAACACACCAAACGAGCTAAAATTCAAGCGGATGAAATAAGAGTAACGAAGCTTTTGTTGGCAATAATCGTCGCATTTACTTGCTGTTGGTGGCCTATTCTCATTATTGACGGTATCGGGTTGTTCACGGGAAAGTACTGGATGCCTCGTGAGGTGTACATGACGTACACATATCTGGCTGGTTATAGCAGTTCCATAAATCCCATAATATATGGTATATTTAACCACCAGCTTAGACAAGAACTTTGTAAGATACTGATGTGTAAGCGAAAGACAAGAGCAAGCTTTGAACTGCAGGGGCGATTTGCCGAAAGCCCTAACGTGACGACTGTGACGACGGCGCGCGAAGATCTAACAACCGACTTGACCAATGGCAGAGCAGCAAATTGATCTCCGGAAGTCGTGTTCAGTCCTTTCCGCGCGCTCTCACGTCCTCAAATGACGTTCCCGTTCTGTTGCTAAATTAGGCTAATGACTTAGGATGATGATAGTGATGAGAATATTAAAGTTAATTGTATCCGCAACAGCAGCAAGATTCGGTTATTTTACTCTTAAACGTAAATTTTCAAAAGTATTACAAAAACTTTCATACATAGTATCCAATTACCTTTACTTCTGCCTATCAAGAACATAGCAGGGAAGTTATTATTTTCATCTAGTAGAAAATTAAGACTTTATGCCGGCTCTTTAAATATAAGTAAATAATTTAACTCAACAGACAAAAACGAACTCAAGGTAAAGTACCGTCAATATACTCACAGCAACAGGCCCTGGCCTGGCCCCAGGCCTTTTTCAAAATTCGAATGCAATCTTTTATTTTATAAGCTGTCCCTTATATCTAGTAGAAACGTGAAAGCTAAGACGGAAGGTAATGTAAAGCAAACAAATAGAGATAACCTTGAGTTGAGCTTTGCGTCATTTTATTACGCTTCGTATCTAAGCATTAAAACAAAGCACATGTACGTGTCCACAAGATTACGGTAAAAGCGGCTGGAAGGGTAGCACTCCTTCACTAGACATGGGCAGATATGGATAAATGACCAGCGACTGCTATACAATCTGAAATGGTTCACATTTCAAAAGATGTACTAGTGTACAGCAGGAGGCTAAAATCAGAGGCCCGGAGCATGACCCTTTCTTGTACAGTTGCACTAATTTTCTATTATTAGACCACTTGCCACCGTTACTGGTAAACTGGTAACACACTGGGGATATCCCCATATCCAAAGCGGTTATTGTATCCACTACGACACCTTGGATTTGTATCTAGTCACGCTAATTTTCAATTTTTTTTTTTTTTTTACAGAATAGCAGCCCACTTACCTTCCTTATAGTGGTACACTGATAATTTGGTGTCTTATAGTCTGGTAATATTCTCATATCCAGAGCGATTTTTCTATCCCTTGCAAAGATTGGTTTCTAAATTGAATAGAATGAAAAAAAGGCCAGAAATTTGGTCACAACTGTAATGCTAAATACAAGATAACGAAAATTTATTCATCATTAAATGATCTTAAAAGCAGCAGATGAATAATGGTTTGAAAAAATAAAACAACACTTTTAAGTTTAAAACAAGACATGTTTCGACATACTTATGCCATCTTCAGTTGCAAATGTTCGTTACAATTTGAATTTTAACTGTATACAGAGTTTCATATTACAAGGCCAGGATTAACTATTATTTGGATAATAATGAAAACAAGCATAAAACATGAGATATTCGACTACAAAACTTACTAAATAGAAAGGGTTAATCCAACATGTTGTAACTGTTGGTTTTAAACAGGCTGTTTTAAACCAACAGTTACAACATGTTGGATTTACCCTTTCTATTTAGTAAGTTTTGTAGTCGAATATCTCATGTTTTATGCTTGTTTTCATTATTATTCAAATAATAGTTCATCCTTGTAATATGAAACTCTGTATACAGTTAAAATTCAAATTGTAACGAACATTTGCAACTGAAGATGGCATAAGTATGTCGAAACATGTCTTGTTTTAAACTTAAAAGTGTTGTTTTATTTTTTCAAATCATCATTAAATATTAATAGTACAATGGTTTCCTCGGGGCTTTGAACACAAAGGCGAAAGCTCATCTGTCAATCAACAATTATCAAGGCAATAGTTTGAAACAACGAGCGAATTTTTTTTTGTTTCTTGATGGTGTAAAGTATGAATAATCGAAAAGAAAATATCTAGTAATAAACGTATTTTCGTTTCCAAGAATAATGAAATAACTAAAAAAAAAGAAAAACAAGTGAACTTGTTAATTGTTATATCTCATTGATGTTTATGCCAGTTAGCGCATGCTCAGTTCGGGGCGTTTGCCACGTGCTTTTCGGTTGCAATTGCTGGCCGTGTTTAATCAAACAGTTGAGTCTGATTGCGTGTTCCATGCGTTTTTATTCGGTCACGCAAGCCCCGGTACACTACGACATGAATTTATTTTACACTTGTTTACGGTGACGTAAATAAATCACGAAATTTGATTTGAATAAGTTGTTTTATCTTATCCAAAACGTTCGGATTTTTGCAATGTTGAATTTCTGGCTCGTGGAAGCCAAATGTGTGTGAAACGTTTTCTAACGTAGTTTAAACTCATTCACGAGGAAAGAGCTCAAAAGTGCAGCTTATAGTGCACCTAACCACAAAATATTATTATTATTATTATTATTATTATTATTACTATTTTCACTAAAATAAATCTTTGCACCTGTTTAAAATGTATTGCGCCTCCTTTTACCAAACCTTGACTTTTATGACGTTTTACCTGTAACAGTTACAAAATCTAGCCATCATCTGTCACCCAACCGAGCTAGTGAGGGGCGTGGGTCCAGTCCTGATTTGACCTGATAAACTGATTTGCATCGGGGTTAAGTCTTTGTAAACATGCATGCAAAGCAGTCTGTGACGTCAAATCAGGAATAGACCCACACCCCTACTGACTCGGTCGTGTACCGAAATAATAATGATTAGTTTTTCAGTCCTCCGTTTTGAAGCCCATAAAACGTCCAAAAATAGAAATAAACGCTAAATAATTCTGGGATGGATGCAAAGTTTTATATTAGCGGAAAAAATATTTTGGGGTTAGGTGCATTTTAAGTACCTTCATGTACTTGCACCTTCGGGTTTTTACCTCAGCATGTTTTTTGATTCTTGTTTCCCAACCCAACCGACCAACAGAGCCCCCAATACGTACCCTTATTCCGACTCACAAAATGGTTTGGCTGAAATGGTTATGAAGCCTAACAAAGCTCTTTGTTATGTTTTTATTTGCTATTTTAGGGGTCGACCGTGCACAAATAACAATAGGTGACAACGCGTTTTCATGCAACTAACCAATAGAAACATTGCGATTATGTAATTCATGTATAGTACACGAGTGCAAAACAAACGATGTGCACGGTCATGGACCTTCCAACATGAATCTTAGCCTTTTGTTTTGCTCCTTTGATGTTTGCTCCGCTTCATAACCATTTCCCTCTATTAACTATGTTCAACTGAAATCGTTAATTTAACTGGGGCCAAAGATTTCACTGGTAATCTTTAAGCAATCTGAAAATTATCAGTCAGACTAACCACCAAGAAAGAGTTAATAAGTTCATTATGGCGTTTCAGCATGACGAGGCAACTGCACAACACATTCAAACGCATGCACAGGTGAAGTAGGGATTAGAAAAAAGATACAAACAAACTAACCACGTACCTACACACCGTTAGCGAATTTCATGACAAAACGTTAAAACCCGCTACGCATCGAAATCCTTAGAACGTCTGTGCGAAACAGCATCCTCGGCACCGACAAAATGTCAACTCAGCTTAAAGAAACGGTCAAAGATGGCGGTCTTTTAACAGAGGCACACTCGGTCTTGCCTTGTAAGGAGCCTCTATATAAAATTCACGAAAAGTGACATCTTTCTTATTGTTTCTTCCACCAAGCACTTGTTTGAACGGAAACCCAGTGCGTTTTTCCATTTACCAACAGATTCCCGAAATTCCGGTTGGGATGTAAATGGAACACATGTTTTTGGTTTATTCCACTGGAAAATTTCCGGAATATACGGAACTACTGAAAAGGTAGTCCTGTTTTCCCGTTGGAAACTTTCCGATGGAAAATGCGTGTTCCATTTACAAGTTTCACAAGGTTCCACCAGTTCCAGGCCTTTCACGGCCATTTACTGCAATATGTTTGGTAAGATGGCGGCTCCTTCTTCGATCACCTCGAATAGTTTATACGAATGCCCCGTGTGCCATGGACTAGCGCCCGATCTTCAAACGTTAATGAATCACAATTGTGTGATGTATGGAAATGGTAAGCAGAATTTATTGAAGAAAACATTAAATGTTGCCCTAGGGTTCTTTGAGTAAACTTATTCCGATTGTTTCCCGATTTGCATTTGAAATTAAACAAAGTCTTTCGTTATTCTCCTTTCACAGTAGGCGTTTTAAGTGCGGCTTTGCCATACAACCAATAAGAGTATCACTGAGGAATGTTCCAGCTTCAAGAGTCGCTCGAGTCGCCCTGAAGAAAGGCTTGTAAATATTCATCGATGTAATATCCTGGCAATATATTTTTGAAAAACTCTTCGTTCCGGCGATGACCGCGCCTCATATAAGTTGCAACCGCTGCAAGGATAGGAGTGTCATTATCGTCTTTTGAATTTGAAAGACGTTCTTCTTACATAGCCAACTCTACAGTTTCATTTAAAACATCTTTGTTAATACCATTTGGAATTTAGCGGGAAAGTAGGGAGCCTGGGAATGAATGGAACGTTTTTCAAACGGAACGCGTTCTTCACCGATGGTCATTTCCCATCGAGATTTCCGGAATTTTTTGGTAAATGGAAAACGCCCACAGAAGCAGCTCAGTCAGTTATTATTAAAAAAAATACACACTTTTCTCCACGTTTCAGTTTTGACCCCTTCATATCTCATAACAAATTTAAAAAAGAAACACGCGCTTTAGCTTTCGTATATAGGGCTTAAATTGACACTTCCAAAATTGATTATGAAATTCTGAAATTCAAGAGAAATGCTTATATTAAAGTTGCTATAAACCTTGGTTTTGAGTCACACGGTGTTATCATAGGTAGGTTTTTCCACACGTCGACATCCACTCAGCGTACATAAAAAACTGTTAGTACCTTACAAACGAGTATCACCAGGCGATCCTGTATCACCTCAGTGTTTCCAATAACACCACATGTGGACAAGTGTCCACGCTAATTTGGAACCTGGGCAAGTAATTGAGACAGAGCTACAATCCCGGACAAGGCCTCTCTCCGGTGAAAACCAGCCCTACCCTAAATCAATGATGTTGTATTTCTTGGCATCTCACTCAACCTCCGCACCTTGCACTTGGGTTAAGTGTCGTTGATTGTCCGAGGTAGTTTAGTTTAAGTGGAATGGCATAAAATGGTTATGGAAAGCGTTCCTTGTGTTCCAAAGTGTTCAATTCGATTGTGTTGAGAATATTGGGAAACCACATGAAAGATAAATAAGGAACACGACTGATTAAAAGAAAAAAACAGAAAGAGCAAACAGTAAGAGCAAGTACTATGTATATATCACCAAGCGCAAGCTGTATCTTACGCCTAGTACAGCGACTGGAAATCTGGGAAAAAGGTCAAAGGTGCCTTTGGGGCTTTACTCCGGTCGCTAAATATTTTTTCAATGGTAAAACCTAAACTAAGTAATTCCGAGCAGGAATCATGGGATCTCTGGTGATAAATAGGCACAAAAAGGCACAACTTTTCCCAAAGTTGGGAAAAAAAAAAAAAAAAAAAAAAAACTTCATAGTAGCGGATTCAGAGCCACCTCAATTTTTCGACACTTTAAGGTGGCACTGAATTTACTCCCACGTTTTTTTCTTAAACTTTGCGAAAACTTTGATCTTGATACGCTTGTTACTGTTCAACAACAGAAACAAAAAAACGGTCCAAGGAGCTCATTTTGAGTTGTAATCGCTTGTAATGGAGGTGTTTCTGATACGTTATACTGTTGCTATAGTAACACTTTGTCAAGAAAATTGCCATTGCTTGTTCGCCAATAACTGGGCATTTGTTTCATACCAAAATCCTGATATAAACTGATAATTAATGGTAATATCTATGTATCAAAGTATACCTGTTGGAAAGATCTGGAAACCAGTCTCAGCCACCTTAAGGTCATCCACTTTCAGACTAGACACGATAAACGATTTGAAACTTTATTTTCTGTCTGTTTTTTATCGATTCTAAAGGTACTTAAGTCACAAGATTGTGTTTAATTGTTCGTTTATAAGTTTTAATCCCCTTGAACTACAAATGAAGGAATTCATTTCCTCAAAAATGGTGGATAAAGTAATATGTAAACTCAATATGTGAGTTATAAGTATACGAGGAAAAACTGACAAAACAAAAAAAATATTCAAACCATAGTACATTGTTAATCTTATAAAATGGCTTGATGACAGGACACAGGTAAAAATTTTGACAAACCACACAACACTTCAAAGGTTTCACGAACACAAGTTTCGGCGGTTTCTACTGCCATCTTCAGTTACTAGTATTAAATTTTTATTTAGTCAATAGCTGTGCGGTATTTCGAAACTGAGGATGGCCGTAGAAACCGCCAAAACAGACCATGACCTCGTTAAAACTTAAAAACTGTTCCGTGTCTCTCAAATTATTGCTCTCCTAGTAAATCCTGTGCTGTCACCCCTTGCATATGTTTTGATATTCAGAACTGACGAGGACCACTGGCATGAGGTTTCTCCGCGCCTACGTTTTGATATTCATGAGAATTACTAGTATGAGGTTTCTCCTCGCCTATGTTTTGATATTTAGGAGAGTTACTGGTATGAGGTTTCTCCTCGCCTATGTTTTTATATTCATGAGAATTACTGGTATGAGGTTTCTCCTCGCCTGCGTTTTGATATTCATGAGAATTACTAGTATGAAGTTTCTCCTCGCCTATGTTTTGATATTTAGAAGAATCACTGGTATGAGGTTTCTCCTCGCCTATGTTTTTATATTCATGAGAATTACTGGTATGAGGTTTCTTCTCGCCTATGGTTTGATATTCAGGAAAATCACTTGCTAAATGTAGTTCTTGATAATGTCGTTCTTGTGGAACTCTCGGACGAAGTTCGAAATACGAGGCTTCAGTTTCTCTAGCAGTAGTACCGCTGGTGTTATTGGCAACTCCGCCTTCTTGGGTCTCCTTAGTTTGCAAGTTTCGCCGCTGCTTCCCAAGCAGAAAACAAACGCCGGCTATTGTGAAAGCAAGAAGAACGCCCAAAACGATTACGAGAATAAGGGATGAGTTTCTGCTGCCTGACATACAAAAAAGAAAAGAACACACGAAAATTGTCATTAAAGTATGACGATGACTTCCTTATGAAGGGTATTATATTATCTAGATGGGAAACACGTTCCTTTGTATCTATTGATTCAGAGAGCAACTTTAATCAGTCCTGAGTTCATTACTTCATTCAGTCTTAAACAAAACAGCAATGATAAACAATAAAATGCTACAATTAGCCTAAACTCGTGCCTGCAAAAATCCAGTGTGTATCCCTAATTTGGGGGTGAACAAGAGAAAAAGATAAGTCTGTACTCCTTACATGGGACTCATTGCGCTTATTATGATGTCCCTTCAGAAACTGACGAATTACTTTAAAAAGAAAAGGAAAGAAAACAAAACAAACAAAGTAGTCAAAAAAGAAACGAATAAAAAAAGAAGGAAAAGGATAAACACTGGTGGATGTTGCCAACACCACGATCCGAAACTGGAATTACTTGTATCAGAGGCGGTGATATTGACCGCTTCACCATTATATATTCTGCATAGCTAATAAGTCACTAATCACACTGTTGACCTCGATGGATAATTTAGTTTCTGCGCAGCGTTTGACAAAGAAAATGCTTGTCCAACGGATTAGGATTCGCGATATGGCCATGGAAACCGCCGAAATTACTCATCGAAGCATCTCTTGCAGAAAAAAGAAATGAAAAAGAACCGAAGGTTTGCCTCGAAAACATCTTTCGAGCTTTCGTGCAGTTTTCCACGGACTGTCATTCAAGTCACGTGCCCAACACGTGAAGATGACCGTAGATAAATGATGAACGATTTGAAATTGCGCAATTTGAAATCGTTTACATACCACTGATGAAGGGCTAAGTCGGAAAAGTATGGTTTGTCTTTCAAATTACATTTTTGCCTCTTCACTACCTTTTGTTTTTAACTAGCATTTTCACGTGAAGATGACCAACCGCTGTTAAATTCTTCTCTGGAGTGGTGTGTGTTGGACACGTGCGCTGGGAAAATCGCGGTACCGGTAATAGACCTGTGGTAATATTGCTTACCAAGTTCTAAATATAGAACTGTCACGGCGCTTGCGAGACTCCTCCAAAATTCGGCAAAACTTTTTTTTTTATGCGGACAGACTCCACTGGACTAAAATCTTCACAACTTTACAAAGATATGTGAAGGAAAATGTCTTTAGGTCTTTCGAAGTGGATTGGATAACCTTTAGCGCTCTCTGAAGGTTTCAGATTACACCAGCTTATTAGTATGCAAATTTGTGATATTTCCGAGTCACGCAGCTGAATGATCTTGTTGATGTAATACTTTGCACTTTGTGTTGGCTTTAACCAATGAAAACACCGCTACGTGCCTTCTATTGTGCATTGGCCAATCACAACACCGCCACGTGATTACATTGTTCACTTTGCTGCACAGGAAAAAACTGAAATCTGACTTGATTGATACCTCGGTCCCCTACGGGCCCGAGTAATAAGCTTATGACAGTTTGAAACGTTTCAGAATTGCCGTTATTTCATCCTCCGATAGGCATCGACAATTCAATGCAAGACCTTAATAGATCCTGGACAATGGTGAACCTTCTGTCACCATACAGAAACCATCAATCGAATTTGCTGTTGGCACGTTATTCCTTGGTTAGGTGAAAATAGTGCAAGGTCCCGTGTCTTTGTAAATAAATATTAAAAGCACTATTTTCAGTGTAAATTTTATTTCTAGGCTTATAACGTTGCTAAATATTGATATAAAAATAAACAGGGTAGAATAACTCTGTTCAACAACGGGCAACTAACCTGTTACTTCTGATGCTATTGGTTTTGATGCCATTGTTGTCTTAGGCTTGGTAGATAGTTCATCAATAGGAGCTAAAAACAAAATATAATTTGTAAGGGACAAATATTTTCAGCACTGTATACAAAATTGTTGTATAGAAATTAAAAAAGGTTACGCCGCTCAAAGAAGTAAGAAATAATACCTAAGGAGTTAAAAATTGTAAGGGTTGAAGGTTAAAAAGTTAGAGCCTAGTCTCCCTCTCCGGAATTAGCTAATTTGATCTTTCGTAATCGTATCAGTTGTACATATCTTCGTCTTTGCTTGTTAACCGCTCCATATGCTTTTTAGTGTCTTTTAAGACACTAAAATTGAGTGATACTGTATGTTGCCCTATTTACCGGACACCCCAATTCCGGAAACTTTGACTTACGATTCTGTATTTCATTTAAGGCGGGAAGATTTAAGTTTTCGTCGAGGTAAGTAAAATTTGTTTCTTATTGAATGTGACTTTTAGCGCGCGTCGAATTATATGGTCGAGAGAGCAGAAAGCAAAACATGTCTTAATACAAAGTTAAAAAATGTCGAATTTTATCTATTCCATCAATTAAGCGGAGACTGTATCTTGTATTAGACGTAAGTGAAGCTAAAAGGACTAGGTTTTTCAGCATAAAAAAATTTTCTGTTTGCAGTTTCGTATCTCCGAGCAAGACTACTAAAGAGTTTAATTGCATTTTTGGTGTGCTGTGCCTAATTCCGGACAACTAACGATAGCCAGTATGGAATAGTTGTTGAGAAACCCGTGTTTTTGTAGTTAATTTATCGTTTTGTCTGTAAAAGCGAAATCGGTGGTTAAAATGCTGAATAACAATTTATTTGACTCCAGCACTACGTACGCGAGTTTATCATTATTTACCCATAAGATCTAGAATCTTGCGCACCCCCGGCCGGCATTTACGGTCTGACGACTTCAGAAGTTTTTTAAAGGAATGTTTCTTTATTAGACTTTTACATGATGTATTTTGCCATGATCCACAATAATATTCAGTCCGCTATATTGGTCCAAAACTCTGGAATTCAATTCCTAACATGTTGAGAAATATAACGAATTTTAAGTCTTTTAAGAGATCCATTAGACAAGTTGACTTAGTGCAATTTTTATAACTACGACGCTTTTTTAATATAATTTTAATTATAGTATGTTCCATATTTAGCTTTTTAACTCTTAGTTTTATTGTGTTTGTGGAATACCTGTAAATTAGCTGGCGTGCTTTCACAGAAACCTACTTCGGTCCCGTCTGTGAAAGCACGCCATTACTGTAGCTAAGTGTATTTTCACAATAAACTTTGTTGTATTGTATTGTATTGTATTGTATTGTATTGTATTGTATTGTATTGTATTGTATTGTATTGTATTCAAAGAAAAGGGGAGCATTATCTCGTAACGATCGTCCGGAAATAGGGCAACCACTATGGGGCAACCTTTCCGCAATTAGAGCAATGAATTTGACCTAGTCTTTCCGCAATTACAAAGAATTGCTTCAAGCGATGAAACTTCACGCCCTCATTATTGCTGTATGTTTAACAATAACTGGATGAGATTAAACATAATAGCGAAAATTGCCATGGTGTGGGTTTGCGTTATCTGCTGTAGTCGAAGGCTGAGGCGGATAATGCACAGACTAAGACCTTGTTAATTCTCGCTATAAGGCGAAAACAGAATTCAATAATTGTTTCAGTATGCATACTCTTCAGCGTTTGTAAAGACAACTGAAAGCTCACATAAGAAAAGGCTACTAAATATCCTACATGAACTTTTAAACAGCTTTATTTGTAAGCTTTCGACCTCAAAGTCGAGGTGTACGCGCACTTTAGATACGGCCAACCTTTACCGCAAGGGTCAATTCATGGTATTGAGGTATGATTGGTATGGAATATGCGTATCAAAGCAAATCCTCAAAGTTATCTCCATTCCAGTCTGACGCAAATTCAAAGAATTTTGTTTAATAAGTACCTTGAGTGCACGTAACGCCAGCGTCTTCACTGTGGTCACAATCGTTATTTCCCCAGCCACTGTGTTTGCAGTCTGTCAATGAGCTCTCGTGTCCTGTGCATTGTACGTTACCCATCCATATTTTCCCCTCCCCTCTCCCGAAAGCTGCAAACGCGTACGCTGCCAAAGCACCAGGGAATCCAAGCTGACGGCAAACTACGTTGGCGTCTCTTAATTCCAGTTAGCATCACAAACTGTTCCCCAGGTTCCACTGTAAAACACTTCCACTCGGCCCTGGGATCCCCCACTGTCCCCACCTACCAATCGAACTGACAGGAAAAAAATTTTTAGCGTCCTGTTAGCTGTACCTTGCATGGGTCCTTTGGTCTTGTTCGTGATTGCCCCTTATGTATAAATACGTAATTATGTAAAAAATCTGAAAGATGACAGTTTTTCCTCAAATTTTCTATCACCTAACGTAAAAGTATAAAAGTTTAGCCTAATTCATATCGCCGCTCCGCTCAAAGAGCTTTGTACTTTTCTATATTTCGGTCTGCATAAAACGCCGGCTTTTTGTTTCTTTCGCAGCAACGAGAATCGAAGGGTAAATGAAAAATTACTTTAATTGAAAGAGGCGACGTTTAAACAATTAATCTGGTAAGTAACAAGGGAAACCAGGAAGTTTTCAAAAATCAATTAACCAAGTAACTCTCGTTTACAGGCTATAAATCATACATCTTCAGGTTTCGAACAAACATTTGTCAAACCACAGCTCATTGCTATTTATCCCGTAAATCATATCCTCTAGGATAACCGTAACGGCAACTTGTGAAAGAAAGGCTGGTTTAAAAGAAATCGAGGGTATTGCATGATCATCGGCCAACCTTCGTCGACCAGTTAGCTCATTTGATAGAGCACAGGACTACCGTACGTGCGAAAGGTTGCGGGTTCAAACCCCGGGCGGACCAACACTCAGGGTCTTTAAACAATTGAGGAGAAAATGCTGCCTTTGTAATGACATCTGCAAAATAGTTAGACTCTCTAGCGTTCTCGGATAAGGATGGTAAACCGGACGTAGGCCACGTCTAACAACTCTTCATAACTGATTATCAGTGGGACGTTAAAGAACCACTAGGTGCGTAAAAAACCCTGGCTGTGACCATCCGTGGTGTCCTACCTAACTAGTACTCTGAGCACGAGTGGCGGCCTTGGCGTAATCTTCTAAATGGATCGATGAAACAGCATCAGATTAATAATCGACAGTAGTGATATTGAAGGAGCCCAAGTGCTAAAACTAGTAAACTGGTAAACTAACCTTATACAACACTATACACGTCAAGAGATATGGCTTTTTTTACCTTTTGATCTGCATACGACACCAGCTTTTCCTCTACTTTCACAGCTATTAGATATCCGACCATCGTGGACGCAAGTAAAAAGAGAGCTTTCGTTGCCAGTGCACTGCATGTTGTTAAGCCATACGGGGGCTTTTATTCCAGGGCGGATTTTGTTTTCAAAACCTACTGATAGCGATCCATCAAAGTCCATCATTCGGCAAGCTACGTCAGCATCTTGTTTGTCCCACTGATCACCACACACCCAGCCCCAGTCTTGTTGTAGTAGACTTGTACTAGACCTTGTCCGGGAGATTCTCCCCAGATACGAACTATTGACGGAAGCAACATAAAACTATCTGACTTTAATTTCGATTTTTCCTTTGAAACGGTCTTAGAAGCAGGCTACAAGTTTGATCAGTACAAAACGAACCTAGGCCTTGTGTATTTTCACGATGGGGCCAAACCAACCCTCAAATGAGGCATGAGACGATGGGTCTTTTGTATAATTTGCAATAACTTTATTACTGTTCGGCATATACCCACCAAACGTATGCGACAGTAATTATGAAATTTTATTATATTTCTCACTTAGTACGCTCGCTGTGATTGGTCAATTTTGCGGGCCGTATTCTACAGTACGGTCCGCTTGACTTCAACTAGTTTTCTTTCACGCGCGCCGGATTAACCTCAGAGATATAATAAATATCTTACTTACCTCGCTTTCTCGATCGGTGCTGTAAGTTACGGATCCTCGTTTTTTCCTATTAATTTATGGCCCGCGCGCTTCGCGCTTGAGCAATAAATCAACGGGAAAAACTCGGTCCGTAACTTACAGTACGGACCTCGAACTCGGTTAGTAAGAGGTATATATCGTCACAAATGATTACATCATATCATCATATCATGGTCTTGATTTCTTTCTACTAATATCCAAAACACAGTATTCGTAAGAGCTTATAGAGGCAAGTAAAATGCCGCAAACCGTTTCTCCATACCACATAAATTAGCCGAGATATGATTTTTTTAAAGTTTGACACGAGTTTGTCCAGAAAAGGGGTGACCCCCATCTCCACCCCTCCCCTCCCCCCTTGTAGAATATTTCCAAATTCAGGCCAAATTATAGTTGGTTTTAGGTACACCCATTTTCGGATATGTTCCAGATTGTTTTTTCCACATGACAAGAATAAATAAAATACATAAAACATAGTGAAAGATTTTTCTGTAACTGATATTGAAGCAAAACAACCTCGAACCCAGGCCCTCTTCTCTTTTCCTCCCTTGTCGTCGAGAGAAAGACTCTGGTTGGACCTGATCACGTGACCAGTAAAAACAACAATACCGCAGGGAGGGTGGTTCATTAAAGCCGTTTTGTCACAATAACTGTTTCTTGACTTTGCCACCCCTCTCTGTCATCAATTTTTTTTACAACCCAGATTTTGGATGGTAACGTGATCAGGTCCAACAAGGATCTCTCTCTTGACGAGAAGGGAGGAAAAGAGAGAGAGCCTTGGTTCAAAGTTGGAAACATAACTGCTTTTGGACGTCATAAAATGTGACGTCATCCATATTTTCATCGCTTATATTGTCGTTTCAAAGCACAAAACGAAATGTCCAAAATGATACGATTTTTGGAAACTCTATGCATTATATTTCAGCAAGAAAGAAGAAAAGTATGATTGTCTTGGTTTCCGGGGTCACCATTTTTTTTTTCTTAAAACTGTCACACCTCAAGCACTTTTTGTGGTAGCAAGGAACGGTTTTCGCTATTGAACTCCTCTTGTCAAGTTCTTTCAAACAGCACACCTTTGCCTGTAATATGAAACTTTATATCAAGCATATTTTTCACGTCATCATTTGAGAGTTTTTGTCGGTTATCGTGCCAAAACGATTGGGACAACAACCCAAGATTATATGCCAAGTCTGGCGAAGAAATATGCAAAAGACCCAAAATTAGTGTTAATGACACTGATGAAAAAACAATTTCAGATTGTACCTCTTATTTTTAAAATATTTTTCCATTCCTTTCTCCTTTCTCCCAATACTATAAGAATAACACTAGACTTTCGAAAAAACGCAAATGAAAACCCTTCAAGCGAGACAAGTCGACCTCTTGCGACTTCATCGCTCACTCAGCCGCTTCGCGGCCTAAAAAGCTCGCTCCTCTCGGATTTTCTGCTGTGAGTCTCGAGAGGTCGACTTATGGCAAGTCTAGAGTGACACGTGTGTTATTGTTGATGCATTGCACGTTAAATTCTGTTTTCTAACGTATAAATTTTATTTTTCACACGCGGATCATGATTAGCTGTCCACTGGACGCTAGAATCCTAAAAAGCTGTAATCCGTGTTTAATTGAGATGTCCTGTAGTGTTGTTTTCAACGGGGAAAGGAAGGACGAGGGCCATGGGTGGTTGAAATACGGCCACCCCTTGCTGCAAGGGTCAATTCCTGGTCAATTCATCAGTGTTAAGGTATGATTGGTGTGAAGCATACGTTTGAAAGCACACGTCCTTAAAGTTACCTCCATTTCAGTTCCCAGTTTAAAAACTGACGTAAATTAAAAGAATTCTGTTTAATAGGTACCTTGGGTGCACATAACGCCAGCGTCTTCATTGTGGTCACAATCGTTATTTCCCCATTCTCTGTGGTTGCACTCTGTCAGTGAGCTCTCGTATCCTGTACATTGTACGTCATCCATCCATATTTCCCCCTGTCCTCTCCCGAAAGCCGCAGACTTGTTTGCTGCCACAGCACCAGGAAACCCAAGCTGACGGCAAACTACGTTGGCGTCTCTTGAATCCCAATCATCATCACAAACTGTTCCCCAGGTTCCACTGTGAAACACTTCCACTCTGCCCAAGGATCCCCCACTGTCCCCACCTACCAATCGAACTGACAGGAAGACTTATTGTTAGCGTCTTGGTTCTCACAAATAAGATCTTTCTTGATTGTATCAAGTCTGAAAGATGACAATGTTTTATTTATTATTTGCATCACCTAATTTAGAGGTATAAGCGTTTTAAAGATGTTTTAAGTCGCGATTATTTGACACTATGAATTCTGTCATAAACATTTAGCCTAATTCATATTACCGCTACGCTGAAGAAACTTAGTACACTTTTACTTTTCGGTCTGCACAAAAAGACTGTTTTTTGTTTCTTTCGCAGTCACGAGATCCTAAAACATCAAGATGCACGCGGAGAGAGATCTTTCATTCCCAGTGTATTGCACGTTGCTAAAAATCATTGTCTGTAGGTTTTCAAACGAAAAACACCCGGGGATTTTAATTCATGTGTGTTTTTCGTTTTGAAAACCTACTGACAATGATCCACCAAATTCCATCATTCGGCAAGCTACATCAGTGAAGCGCGCTAGTTTTTTTTATTTTTTTTTATTTTCTTGACAGCCCTTTGGCAACTTTCTGTCAGATTGTGAAACATACATATGCGATTTGATCGGGTTTTTAAAATTTTCAAATAAGTCTGAGTTTCTGTTTTCAATAAAATTTTAATAACCTTTTAAAATATAATATCGGCTGATACCGACAAAAATATCATAAGTTTCTTCTCTTGTTGTCTTCATTTTGTTATTTCATATTTGAGAAACGTAGTTGGACGTGCGATTTCCCGCCGAAAACGCGGGGTGTTTGCATCTCGAGTGTGACATTTCCCATTAGCTTACGTGGAAGTGGTGAACGGAAGTACTCACGTCATAACCAAACCTAAAATGCCTCGCATCGCTTGGTTACCATGTTTTCTTATTAACTTTTTATATGGGAATTCAGTTTCCCCCTATTGCTTTCCTTTATCTACTGTACTTTTATATAGTAATTAAGATTTAAGATTATTATGTTATTGTTATTAAGTAATTACGATTATTATGATTTTTATTGGTAGGATATTTTATTAGTTAGATATTTTACAGTGGGAAAAAGCATTATTAAACTTAAACTTAAACTATGGTGCTCCACGGGCACGCCCCCCAGGGCGCAGAACTTCGCTAATAACTCATTAATTCAAACTATAATAGTATAGAGGACAAAACTAGTGGGCTTGTTGGTCGATAAGGAGGGCATTTTTTTCTTAACTTTACTTCTTTACTTCTCGCTTCCGATTGGTTGAGCGTCAAAAATACTCTCTACTAATTAGCTGAACCCACCGCTTTTCTATCCAGTTGGTTTCTTTATTTTGATCAAAACAACTTCATCTTCTTCGAAGTTTGTCTTCTAATCCGCGTTGCATTCGATAAAAAGCGCACATAGTTCAAAAGCTAGCTTTAAAAAATACTCCAAAAGGTGAATTCTTGAGTTATAGAAGAGAGAGAAAAATATTTTTCTCATGAAAAGCTTAAAACTTGGATCGACTTGCATGGCGCCCAGCGTAGCGGGATTGTGTAGTTGACAAACAATATGATTCAAAGCGTTAAGGGCTTTTACTTAATTTTCTACGGCATCTTGCAGCTCAGCAGAAAAGGTTACCGAACAGATTGCCATCAATGTGAGGAACGAGTAGCTCAAACTTGGTGGAAGAAGTTCTTTCTTTGGACAAACCGTTTATTTTATTCTTATGGATGCGTATTTTTAAGTGGATGCGTATTTCCAAGTGGTAGAAACAAGTGATATCAAAGGGTAGCAGAAAGGGTGGCAAACACGCCTGGAGTTCTTTTCACTCGTTGAAAAAATTGATACCAACGCTCTTATCGCTGACTTTAATACGACTTCCTGGAACATAGTCAACATCTACAGTAAAAAAAAATGAAAAAACAAAAACAAAAAACAAAAAAACAAACAAAACAAAACAAAACAAAAAAAAAAAAAAAAACAGATGGAATGCTATACACTTGGAATAAGCTTGACGTATTTGATGTTGTTGATACACACGCACCACTGAAAAGGGAAGACTAGAAGTCAAATCCCCTGATAAACCGTTTTGACTAAAGAATGGAATTCTGGAAGCGATCAAGCATCGTGATAACCTCTGGCTGATGTTTAGGTACAACTACAGCGGGATATTTCTTGTTCGGCGACATGGACTAAAGATCACGGCATTGTTGCCCAACCGGAAGAGACAAAATACATGATTATGTACAAGACTGAGCCCGAGCCCAACTGAATGTAGCCGGAGCCATGGAAAAGAGCGACGGGAAAAAATGTTGACGAAAGTTGGCAAATATGTCGTGTTGGAGTTTATCTGTGGCTTTGCTGTTGATTTATACCCGGCTTGGGCTAACAAATTTGGCGATCCCACCAGGACTTGTGTGTAAGGAGGAATGAAACCTTTAGCGATCCGCATGTGGCGACCGATTGTGTTGGTTTGGTGAATTTGCCTGGTGTGCTCACAATCACGTGCTTTGTGTCGGCCATAACATTGTGGCTCCTCCTAAAATGTTCTGCAATTGGTATAGGATTTGATGGAGCCGAAACCAATTGTGGAATTGCACACATTTTAGGTATCCTACTGATGAACATTTATTACATGCAGATATTTTTAGAAGCAACAATTGTTTGCGGTCTGTCACCTTTGAATTACTGCTTATTAAAGCAAAACGTGGATTAAAGCTGTAAAGATATTGCGGAAATTCTTGAGATGGTAGAGGAACTTCAGCTAGAAATTCAGTCTCTCTTTTTTGCGAGAAGCTGGGAATCGCTGGCACGGATGCATGGCGAAATTCTTCAAGGTCGAACACGAAGGCCAGGCGAAGCTGATCGTAGCGAAACAAGTTGCCGCGAGACTGGAAGAGGAAATTGCAAAGTTGAAGTAGGCGGAAATCGTGCCGTTTCTTAAAGACGTGAGAAAGGTACTGGAAGAGAAGCCTCCCTCTGGCATTAAGAACCAAGGTAAGCCTGGAAAAGCAGTTCTTAGTGATTCGAAACCTATCACCATACAAAACGAAGATTCTGTTCATAAACTGCTGGCATTCAGTGAGTTACATAGGCAGTTTAAGATCAATGGACAGAACCCAATAAAAAGACAAAATACGTTTCTCATCATTAACTCGTCAAATAGTCAGATAGGGAGACACTGAGAGTGCAGTTGTTGATGGTGTCATCCGTGCAATGACACCTGGATTAGTACTTAGGAATCGCCTCGAAACTTACAGGGATTTGACATTAGATCGTTTGAAGAGAATCGGACGCAGCCATCAGTATGGTGTAAAGAATACATCAGAGCTATGTCAAACCCTAGGATCTCAATGTCAGGGCCCAAAGGAGTATCCCCAAGTATTTCAGATGAAAGCCTTGGATCTAAGGCAACAAATCCTATTTGCATCGAGTGATGAAAGTGATGACATATATCTACAGTATGACTCTGAGCACATACAACGTCTTTTCCTCCGTTCTGTGGAAACCCTGGTTTACAGGATGAAAGTATTCTTGCTAAGATACGTTCATTTCTGAAAGACCCAACTGTCACTGATGAAGTCTTAATGCAGCAGATGGGTGTAGCTTTATCAGCAGAAAAAGAAAGAGATAAGAAGCTAAGAAACAACAAACCTAAGTGCTCCACTGTGACGATTGCGTCAGTATCAAATCCACCGAAGGATAAGAGAACAAGTCAAGAGCCATCCCAATAGAGTGATCTTGTAGCATCCATCAATGCTTTTAAATCTGAGGTTGAAGCTTTGAGAGGAGAAGTAAGAAAGAAAGATGCTGACAAAAGTTGAAGCAGACTGGAAAGGAGGAGGCCACCAAGATGTTCAAGTTGTTACGTGTACATGTACCTTCCTGCGCAGTTTCAACCAATGACCTATGTGCCTTCGTGTTACTAACTCGTCAGGAGAATGAGAAAGGAACTGTACACTTACAAAAGTGAAAGCCACGTGTTTTTTTAAATTTGCCTTATAAGTCTTCTTCTTTTGCCTCGTTTTCACGAAAGATTTCAATAGTTGTTAACTCGTTCAAAATAGCCGTTTTTTTCCGGAAAGCTCTTTGTATCAAGTCGTATAGATAAGTGTTTCGTGATGCTGCAGCAGAAAATGGAGACTGGAGTGCAACCTAACTAAATGCCCTGACCTGATCAACCAGACAATTTACGTTCACTCTAGAAAGAGTTATAAGGATACAAGGAACTCATATTGTTGTAATATACAAGAGTATCAATGGCTCATAATGTTGAGGACAACATTTTTTAGGGGAGACATGTAGAGGACTGGGCCCGAGCCCAACTGAATGTAGCCGGAACCCTGGAAAAGAGCGACGGGAAAAAAATTTGAAGTTGGCATTAAAGTATGTCGTGTTGGAGTTGTGGCTTAGCTGTTGATTTATACCCGGTTTGGGCTAACAATTATTGGTACTCAACAGAAGCTGTCCCGCTGTAAAGAATGTACACTGTCCTTAGGGTTGGGTAGCAGGAAACTGGAGCAAACTCAAGAGCAATGTCTTCAACCCCTCCCTTTCTTGGTCATCCCATGTGACTAATCTTAGGAAAGAAACTTTTAAAACGTGTTGCTGTTCTGGCTCGCGTTAAAAATTCTTGCCAGTTAAATAATAATTTTATTTAACGCTAGTATCAAACCTATTCTCAAGTATTGTGTGTCGGTCTGGGGAAGCTGTAATGCAGGACTATTTGATGACAGTTTTAAAGTTCAAAACCGATGTCTGCGTATTATTCTCGATGATCCTTTTCAAGCTAGATCTCTGCTGTTATTTCTTGAGCTTGGGTGGCTACCCATCAATCATATCTGTTTAGAAAGACGACTATTCCTGTTAAAAAATTCCTGGATGGACGTCCAACGGATTACATTTCCCCTCTTTAAAATATACCACAAGTCACATGATGCAAGGTCTCGGTTGCCTTATCACCTACCTATTCCATGTACCAATAGCATGAAGCGCATGTTTTTTTTATGATGCTGTTAAACTGTGAAATAATGCTACTAGTGATAATGACTGTCTACTTTTCAAATGCAAAGAAATTTGAAGGAAGGTACTTTGATTTAATTATGTGTAAATTTACGTCTGTCAGCTTTAAATTAACAGAATATTTTAATATTTTAGTATTACAGTATCTTGGTACCTTGATATTTAATACTTAGTATTTTGAGTATTGAAGCATTTGGTATCCTAGTATTTTAGTTGCGATGTTGTTGTAATTAGTTTCATAGGGCCATAAAGGAGGCTACAGTCTTGATTGTAATTATGCACTCTATTGAAATGAAATGTCATTCACGCATATTAATCCTTAATTTTACTCGGCCCCGATTACCTGTACAAATACCCTAAAACCGTTGTGTATGAACAAATATTTACAAGGATCTCAGAAAGAAGGATCTCAGAAAGAACGTCCCAGCAAAAAGAATAGAAACTCTTCAGATCCATTCGTGAGACAAAACTCGAAGGGTATATGGAAAAATTACTTAAATTGAAAGAAGCGACGCTTAAACTAATAACACGGTAAGTAACAAGGGAAACTATAAAGTCTGGAGTTTTTCAAAAATCAATTATCCGGATAAACACACCTTTAGAGGCTATAAATCATGCATCCTCAGGCTTTAAACGAACGTTTAGCAAATGACAGCTCATTGCTATTTAACCCGCAATTAATATCGCCGAGGGTAACGGCAACTTGTTAAAGGAAGGTTAGTGCAAACGAAATCTTGGTTATTGCATGCATGATCGTGGCCCAAAATATTTACCCTTATTCACACATATACAACAGAGCATGCCCCTCAAGAGATAAGGCTGTTTTTACCTTTTGATTTGCACACGACACCAGCGTTTCTTTTTCCTTCACAGCCATCAGATCCCCGACCATCGTGGACGCAAGCAAAAAGAGAGCTTTCGTTGCCAGTGCACTGCATGTTGTTAAGCCTAACGGGGGCTTTTATTCCTGTGCGTGTTTCATCTTCAAAAGTTATTGACGATGATCCATCAAAGTCCATCATTCGGCAAGCCACATCAGCATCTTGTTTGTCCCACTCATCACCACATACCCAGCCCCAGGTCTTGTTGTAGTAAACTTGAACTAGACCTTGTTCGGGAGACTTTTCTCCCCAGATACGAACTATTGACGGAAGCAACATAAGACTTTTATTAACTTCCGAACTTCACTTTAATTTCGATTTTCCTTTAGAACGGTCGTCGAACATAGGGTAGTTAAACGATTGAAAATGTGAAGCTTGTGGATGAGAGCTCAAGTCACATATTGAGCACTATGGCTACGTGGTAGCGGGCATTACCCCTGTATTAGGGTTAATGCCCGTTAACACGAGGCAATAGTGCCCAATATGTGGTTTTCGCTTACGTAAATATATTGTTTTGTGCGATATCCCTTCCTACTTACAAGTTTGGTCAGTACAAAACGAACACAAGCCTAGTCTATTTTTCTCTGGGTCTTCTGCCAACGGTGCAAGAAAGGGCGAGGTCCACGGGCAATGCAGATACGGCCACCCCTTACTGCAAGGGTCAATAGTAGGTCAATTCATAGTTTTGAAGTACGAGTGGTGGGGAATATATGTATGAAAGCAAATCCTCAAAGTTATCTGAATTTCAGTTCTCAGTGACAAAATAAACGCAATTTTATAGAATTTGGTTTTAATAAGTACCTTGGGTGCACATAACGCCAGCATCTTCATTGTGGTCACAATCGTTATATCCCCAGCCTCCGTGGTTGCACTCTGTCAATGAACTCTCCTTTCCTGTGCAATCTACGTAATCCATCCATATTTTTCCTTGGCCTCTCCCGAAAGCCGCAGACCGTTTTGCTACCACAGCACTTGGAAATCTAAGCTGACGGCAAACTACAATGGCGTCTGATAAATCCCAGTCGTAATCACATACTGTTCCCCAGGTTCCATTGTAAAACACTTCAACTCGTCCCTCGTGAGTTCCACCTCCACCCACCAAGCGAATATCTAAGAGGTCGTGAAGCATCATTTATTTCATAACGTTTCATTCCAAAATGAATTCACTGAATTTTGTTGGTTCTTTTTTTCAGTTGTTTTAAATAAAGATGAGTAAATGGAAAATACAAAGACAGTTTGGAATTAGGTTATAACTTATAATATTAAAAATACGAGTGTACTGAACAGAAAGGCTTGCCTAGAGGGAGAAGTTTAGATGAATAATGTTGATGCGAATAAAAAGTTCTGTCGTTAAAAAGGAAGGTTAAATGGTGTGACCTATGTGACGAAAGCAACGAAAGTGAGCATGAAACATCAATAACCTAAACTTTTGAATGTCTAAGAATGCTTGACGTCCAATAAAGAGCGAAACATGTGAATACTCCACTTCACCAAAACATTTTTAATGGGCAGAGAGAAAGCAGCATTGTAAGGCTTTTTCAGTAATATCCAGGACATGGTACAGTGTATATACAAAAAAGTTTGATGGAAGCTACTATTACCTAAATCTATACATTTCCATTTCACTTTCTAGAGTCATGCCCCTCCCCCTCTCCCTCCGCCTGCCCCAACTTCCCATTTTTAATTTACATTGTGACTTTGAATTCATTCTATTACTTTGTATAGGTAATCACATGATTTCGAGTGCAATTTGGGATAAATAAGCACGAGTAAATTTTTTCAAAGACTCACAAAATTGCACGAGCCCTTAGGGCGAGTGCAATTTGTCGTCTTTGAAAAAATTTACAAGTGCTTATTTATTCCAAATTGCACGAGAAAAATCATGTGATTACTTATTAATAATATACATGAAAAAATTGCGAGATAGCTTCTTAACGTTGCAGAAGCAACGCAACGAAGCTAAGGTGAACCAAAACAACAGTTTTCTCGATGTTTTTAAAGCGTTTTTAGCTGTGAAAACTGGCTAAACAATTACAGGCTATAGCTATAAGGCTACTTTGTTTGCTAAGTGTCTATCAAGCGCTGTAATCATTACCTTCAGGCTTTCTAGTTCGTTATCTTCGCCTTGTTTGTCCTTGTTTGTTTATTAATCTCGGCGTCACTCCAGCAACGGACTCGTAATTCCAATTACGTCGGTAATTCCCTTCTCTGGACACCACTGTTTCCAAACAGACAGTTAAAATACAGTGCTTTTCGCAGCCGTTTCTCCTTTTTAGAGCTGTTTTGCAGCTTCTCTGCTGTTATTGCGGTCACGAAGAAAGAAAACCTGCTCAAAAAGCCAGCCATTGTTTGGGCTCGCAGAGTCGCTTGCAGCTCTTCAGACTTTGCGCCATTCAGAGGCCGCATTTTATTGGCTCAATTGCAGCGCAATTGTTTATCAACCAATCAGAATCCTCAGTTTTTTACCTTGTTTTGCACTGTATTTCCTTTTTTCTGCACCGAATTACCTTTTTTCTGCACCGGTGTTTCCTAAAAACTGCATTTCTCTTTGCCAATCAGAATCGAGAAATTTTTTCATGTATATTATTAGAGGGAAAAAAACACTTACCACCTTCCCCTGCTTTTGCATTCTGCCTGATTAACCCTGTAAAAAAAGGAACCTCGTTTCGCAAAGTGAGAATATTATTCAACAACTTTCATCTGAATGGTCTGATTGTAGGATTTTAGCTAAGATTTTTTAGTCTAAGTGCTGAACAGTAGCATACAAAGACTCAAAAGTTAGAACCATCTTGTACAGCACAATAAACACAACACTAGAGGAAAGTACTGCAAAGTAGCTTTCATTTCATTGGTAACACTTTAGGATTTCAAAGACTAAAAACTTAGAACCACCAAGTACAGCATGAAAAACTGCCGCAATACAAGGCAGAGCTGTTCAGTCGCTTCCATTTGTTCATGAATAGTCACACTTTAGGATTTTATCCACGGACTCAGAAATTAAAAGCATATACTCACTACAAAGCTCCACAGGAACGTACTTTAAACAGCTTTCATTCAGGGCGTCGAATTATGAACTTTGTCTCTAAATCTGACAATTAAGAGCTCTTACCACATCACAGTATCATAAACAGGTAAGTGATAAATAAGTACTGCTGATCGGACATTAAAGCGGATTCTACAGGAAGGACACTATTCAGTTAAATCAGTGCCCAAACTGCTCTCTAACCAGATGTTAATGAGATAAAACCTTAATATGATAACATCTCGGAGGTTGTAGCAGGAACATTTTACTTGTTGAAGCCGTTTTTATTTTGTATTATTAATAACGTACTATTGCCAAAACAACTTGAGCCCGTTCGATACGACCAAGTCCCAATGATTGAAATGGTGGAAACTGAAATTTTCGATTGCGTACCAAATATGAATATAATCAAGACGAAATTTTATAGTATGCATATTTTTATGGTCCATTAAGGATATTCATTTGTTTGTATGTTTGCTTGTTTTTTTTTTTTTTTTTTGTCCGTTTTTGTTCCAAAAGAGAAAACTTTGCAAAAGAAAAAAAAAGATTCTCTTACTCTATCGAAAATGGCATTCGTCAATTGCTCATTAGCATTAGAAAAAGGTTTTTATAATAATACTAACGAAAATTATGATACGTACCTGTTAGAAGAAGGACAAAAACCGCGAACATGTTCCCAAGCAAGAATTGAAGCGTTGGCCAAGGACCAAACTTGAGCTAATGAAATTGGTGAGGTTGTTTGTCTTTTCAATTCAACACACTTTATTTCCTTTTCGGTTCTCATGACCACAAACTGCATAATTACCTTTCCAATTTTTTCAGTATTTCTCTGCATTTGTTTTCCTTTTATGGCCGAAATAAAAACAGGGCTGATGCTATTGGTGGGCTTCTAATAAATTAACAAGAATATTTCATTTTTCGGTTCTTTTTTTTTATTTATGAACGTCAGAAATATATTTGATATGAAGGAAGCGTTATTGATGTCAACGAGGAAACCTGTGTGACGAGTGCGTTCTGTAGCGGCAGTAAGCTTATCTGAACTTTGACTCGCATCTAAATCCATGTAACCTCCACCGATAAACAGCAACCTCGATAAAATGTCTTTGGGAAGATCTGATCCAAAAGTTAAAAAATATCAGGAATCCGGTTGAACTGCGCATGCTTAGGGGTCAACACCATCTTGGACTTCTGATTTACTTCCGGTAATTTAAATTGCTTCAAAGAACAATCGCAGTAGTAAACCTAACGGATCTTTCGAGAGTCGCCCGTTTCTTCATAGGTGCGCAGTAATAGGAGCGAGATTGTCTGAAGCGCCACTTGGGACTAGGGCTAGTTACGTATGTGCAATGTCACCTTGTTAACTTTAGAAAATTTGGTACAGTTTTATAGAAACTATCATCCGTAATAGTACCTCAGCATCAACGCCACTCCCTTAGTTACTGGTTCAACCCGTATATACACCGACGGTCGCATTAAGACGAGTATCATTTTAAAGATACAAACAACTCGTTACTTACGAGCAATCAGCGGATTTCCCGACGTAAGCTTATAACCTGCCCACGCGTCTAAATCCTTATCACCTCCACCGAAAAACAGCAACCTCGATAAAATGTCAACTGAGCTAAATAAACATCCAATATGGCGGTCCTTTAGAGCACAGCACTCGGCCGTGCCTGGTAAAGAGCCGTGTTTATATAAACTTCACGAAAACTAACATTTCTTTCGCTCTTAGAGTGAGCACCATGTTTCTTCCACCGAACATGGGCGGCAGAGCAGGCGCGAGGGCATTGTAGGGCTTTTTTTAACAGCTCCGGTCTTTTCAACTAAACTAAACAGAAGTGGTTTCTCATTGACGCTTCGGCGTGTCTAGGATTCCTAGAAGAAGATATTCAAAGGTCTTGCATTGGAACTCACATAGACTGTTGCAACCTTGGGCACCAGGGGTACTTATAGTGGTTCGTGAGGACTGTAGTCTGAATATAAGCCCCACCCCTCCCCACCGATATAACCCGCCTGAAATGCAGACAATGAGAGCTGCGCTGCCTGAAGCATGTCAGGTTACAAGATATAAGAACCATGCGTGTGAAAATTTCATGAAACCCGTGTCACTAAAAGACTAGTAGGAGAGGTCCATTGTATTTGACATTAGCTGCGGAATCGTCGACTTGAGAGCGTACATTTTTTGCCCTCTATTAACTATGTCAACTGAAATCGTTAATTTAACTGGGGTCAAAGATTTCACTGGTAATCTTTACGCAATCTGAAGATTATCAGTAGGCCCTTATTCAGACTAACCACCGAGAAAGAACTAATAAGTTCATTATGGCGTTTCAGCATGACGAGGCGACCGCACAGCACATTCAAACGCACGCACGGGTGAAGTAGGGATTAGAAAAAAAGAGATACAAACAAACTGACCACGTACCTACACACCGTTAACGAATTTCACGACATAAAGTTAAAACCGCTCCGCGTCGAAATCCTTAGAACGTCTGTGCGAAACAGCATCCTCGGTTCTGACAAAATGTCAACTCAGCTTAAATAAACGATCAAAGATGGCGGTCTTTTAAAAGAGGCACACTCGGCCTTGCCTGGTAAGGAACTTCTATATCAAATTCACGAAGAGTGACATCTTTTCTATTGTTTGTTCCAACAATAGCAATTGTTTGACGGAGGCTGTATTTACATGTCGCTAGCACTTTAACTACATCAAAACGGAAACCCACAAATAAAGGTTTATTCAGGTATTATTTTTTGAAATCCGCGTTTCTCCGCGTTTCAGTTTCGACCCCTTCATATCTCATAACAAATAATTAATATACACCAGGCGGCTTATTTTCATCTGGACTGGAAAATTACTTAATATCTTATATAGCATTTTCGGCTTCAATTAATAAATACCACTATCTGAATACGAAGGCTTAAACTGACACTTCCAAAATTGATCATGCAATTCTAAAATTCAAGGGGAAATGTAACCCTTGTTTTTTGAGGAACACGGTATTATCATAGATAGGTTTTTCCACAGGTTGACTTCCACTCTTCGTCCATGAGAAACTGCTAGTACCTCCCAAATGAGTGTCACAAGGCGACCCTGTACCACTCTTCAACGTTCCCAATAACACCACTATACCGACTTTGGAAACATTACCAGAAATCCGCGTCACGTTTATCAGGAAATAATTTATTTATGCGTCACGCGGACTTCAAAATGGCCGTCGGAGTTACTAAAGAAAGTATGAATTTCAACAGAAAACTTCAGATAAATTTACCGGTGCGATGCTGCTTAATTTCCGCATGTCGCATATGAAATATAAACCTTTAACGGGGTGTTCTGCGTTGTTTTTTAGACTGAAAACGTTAAAAAACTTCAGACAATTTTCAAATTTTTGTAGTTTTAGCTTCTTGTTTTAATCAGTTTTTATCAATTGAAAGTTTTTAACCCCATCGATAATATCTTTGTAGTTTTACCTTTTTGTTTCAATTGCAGTTTCTTTTTATCAATTTGTAAGTTTGTCTTACATATAGTACTTTTTAACCTTTCGTATATTTAATCTTTGTAGGATCTTTCTGAAAACCAAGGCATGTGATGGAAGTTTCCTAATAAAAGATTATTATTATAATTGAAAAGCTTCGGCTATATATAGTTACCATTTTAGTCAGATTTTAGTAAAATGACTCACCTTTAATACAAATTTTGAAAACGCATTTCCTCGTTCTGACAATCTTCCGCACATTCGAATAAAATTACTATGAAAGGTGCTTTCCAAAATAGCTGCTTTTATCCGGTTCTGTGAAGGATAAGTTTGACTTATTTAGAATGGTCGAAGACAAGAAATAAAGTAAGAGTTTCTACTCGCTAGCCATAATACTTAATGACATCAGGTTGACTTATTTAGAAACCAAGCGTTTTTTGCAGAGGTCCGCTGGTGTAAAGAATTGCTGTAGCCTAAAAGGGAAAAAGCGCGGTAAACTCAAGTTTATTTACAATCTAAGTAGTGAAACAAGTAAAAGTGTATGATCACTCTTACGATGAGGTACATCTTAGAAGTTCCTTTGCTTGTTTGTTTTCGCGGCTCACTTAAAAGATCATCGGAACACAGTTCGTTCAATAATTTGTAATTTAGTTGCTCTCGAAGCCTTCGCTCAAAAGCCGCCATCTTGGAAACTCGATACAAATTAGCGTGTCTAGCGTGCAACCGCATACCTTTGACTCGCGGGAGCAAAATGTCGCCAACTTCTGGTAATGGATCTGATCCGTTAGTTCAGAAATATCAGACTTCCGGTTAAACTGCGCATGCTTAGGGTTCAACGCTTTCTTGGACTACTGATTTACTTCCGGTCATTTGAATTGCTTGGAAAAACAATCGCAATAGTATACCTAACGGATCTTTCGAGAGTCGCTCGTTTCTTCAAAGGTGCGCAGTAACAGGAACGAGATTGTCTGAAGCGCCACTGGGGACTGGGGCTAGTTATATATGGGCTAGCTACTTATGTGCAATGGCAACTTGTTAACTTAACACATTTTGATACAGTTTTATAGAAACTACCATCCGTAAAAGTCCCTCAGCATCAACGCCACCTCCGTGGTTACTGATTCAATCCATATATACACCGAGGGTGGCCTTAAGACGAGTATCAATCATTAATTTTAAAGATACAAACAACTGGTTACTTACAAGCAATCAGCGAATTTCCCGACGTAAGGTTAAAACCCGCCCACGCATCCAGTCTAAATCCTTGAAACCTCCACCGAAAATCAGCAACCTCGATAAAATGTCAACTGAGCTAAACAAACATCCAATATGGCAGTCCTATAGAGCATAGCACTCGGCCGCGCCTGGTAAAGAGCGTTGATATAAACTTCACGAAAACTAACATTTATTTCCCTCTTAGAGTGAACACCATGTTTCTTCCACCAAATATGGGCGGCGGAGCAGGGGGGGGGGGGAGAGGGCAGGGGAGGGGGATTATAGCCCCTCCAAACGAAAATCTGGTATAGGACACAGCACCCCATGTTTGAAGCAAAAAAAAAAAAAAATAGAAATATCGCTATAAGCTAGCGCAGCATAAAATTGGTTTGGCGAAATACTCAGTCTCGTGATTTTGTCAGAAATCGTTTCATCAGGATCGATCTTGGCGAAATAACAAATTGTAGGACTTTTTTAACACTTCCGGTCTGTGTTCGATTAACCAGGTCAGCTGCTGGAATTTTTCACTAAACCAATTAACGTAAGTGGTTTCTCATTGACGCTTCGGCGTGTCTAGGATTCCTAGAAGGAGATGTTCAAAGGTCTTGCACTGGAACTTACCTAGACTGTGGCAACCTTGGGCACCAGGGGTAGTGGTAGTGGTTAGTGAAAACTGTAGTCTGAATATCAGCCGACTATGAGAACTGCGCTGCCTGAGGCACGTCAGGTTACAAATATAAATACCATGTGTGAAACTTTCATCAAACCCTTATCACCAAAACGCTACTTGGAGAGGTCCATTGTATTTGACATTTGCCGGGGAATCGGCTACTTCCGTGGGACTTACGCGCCCTCCGACAACTCAAGAACTGCCTACAGTAAGTACCATGAAGCAGGGTCGTCTGAAAGACTGCCAACTTATGCATTGTCACAAATTGATTACGGACACACTGGATACTGTTAAGATTGCATAGAGAGGACATTTTGAGATTTCTTTAGTAGGAGTATGCACTTGGCTTAGTGTACGCGTTGCTATCGTCAGAATCACACGAAATGCAGAAAAAAGTGGTTTAGTCTTGTTTAAAATTTATTTCTCTACAGCTTTCATAAATTAAGGGGCTTCTTTAGCAACGAATGGCTACGATGTGTCTTGCAAATCAAGAAAAAATGGCCATGGGTGATTCGGACTTTGCTACTGAATCACTAAATAGCGGATCTCCGGCGGCCAAAAGGGCCGCCAAGCGGAGCACCATGCGTATAAAAACCCGTCAACTGCTTTTCTCATGATAAAAATGGCTAGCGGTATTGCTCGTGGGCGCGTAGGACGACGACGACGTTGCCCAACAATTAATAATATCCTAATAATAATCATTATAATCCAACATGGCGGCCATACTCCAGCTGATCACCTAGTTTACAGCGTACATCTTTGATATAGGGCATCCATGTCATGGCCAATTGATAGCGGTCAAAACAAGGTTTCCGCTGACCACTTTCACGGGACCTTTTCGCGGGCTCAAGTTTCGAGCTCATCGAGGTCAGCTGTTTTTTGGAAGTTGACCGCTGACCAGGTAATGGTTTTCGATTGGATTTCAGACTCAAGTCAGGTTAACTTTACCAAAACGAGACGCCCAAACCAAAACGAGGCTTCATTTCTCCCGCGCTTTCTGTGGCTCGAGATTTCACATTCAGTTGGTTTCTTCATTTTGAGCAAAACAACTTCATCTCCTTCGAAGTTCTGTCTTTTAAGTCGCGTAAAAGACATAAAAATCAAGAACTACTTAAAAGATACTCCGGAAGGTGAAATTTCAACTGATAAAATGGAAGAGGAAAAGATTTTCTCAGAAAATTCTTAAATTTTGGATCCACCTGTATGGCGCCCGGATTGTGTGGTTGAAAAACAAAATGATTTAACGTTTCAAGGGCTTGTTCACTTTACCGCAGCATCTTGCAGCTCACCAAGAAAGTTCACTTAACAATTCACCGGCATTAATGAGAGGAAGGACTAGCTCAAACTTGGTGGAAGAAGTCCTTGCGTTGGACAAACCGTTTGCTATTTTTGTAGATGCGTGTTTTTAATAAAGTGAATCGATGCGTATTTTCAAGTGGTTGAAAGCTCGACAACACAGGTAACTTAAATACATTGAAGCTTAACATTTGGCTTAGTCGTTGTTACTTTTGTTCAGGAAGGAAACTTGATTTTTTGTCTCGACTGGATATAAATAACAATCTACTCGGTTTGAACACAAAGAAGTAGTTAGTCGAATTGTTTGTTCGTTGTCTTGCTTCGAAGTGAACGAGTGTTTTCCTCCGCTTGGCTGACTGTACATGTTTTTTGACAGCAGTGTTTCTATAGTGTTGAGAACTGAAAGAAACGTTTGCCCTTATGTTATTAACACGTAATCGCAATGAGTCCTCGTAAAGTATCTCATGTTTTGCGCGACGTGGGCAATTTCAGCAAATTTCTGAAAACACAAGTGATATTAATCCTCAATTTTACTCGGCCCCATGCGATTACCTATCCAAACTATCAGGATTGGTTTCCTTTTTTCGCTTTTCTACGACATTTAAGCTTATGTCTAAGCTTAACTTACTACGAAATATGTTTCTTAAGCCCTGGCTAAGAGATCAAACATTTTCATCCAACATCGTGTTTGTCACCCATAACGTTTCGTGGCTAAACGCATAACAATGTTCGACCAACACCGGACCAAGTGAGTCCAAAACATGATTTTTGCGTATTATCGCTGACATTTTCGTCGTTATGGGGTTCATTTGGTTGCATTTTACCGTTTGTGCACGATTTGTTTGTTACGGTGGCTAAACGATCAAAAATTTGTTGGTAATGCGAAATTTTGGATGAACATGTTTGATCTAGATCAAACATGGAAAGCCATTTAATGCACTATTTAAAGAAGTGGTTTATCTTCAAACATGCTCGTCCAACGATGTTGGATGAAAATATTTGATCGTTCTTTGATTGCTTAACTTGTTTTCGAACAAACACACGCGTCGACTGTATTGTTTTCTTGTAATGTTTTGTGGTTTTTGAACTGCAGTCAATTCTTGTTGACTGCTCTAAACATAAAACATTGGCGCAAGGAAAGCCATGCAGTGTTGCTCAATACCAGTAAAAAATAATAATCGTGGAGCTCCGCTTTTAGGCTTGGCTAAATCTATATATTACTTTCTTTCAAGTGTATTTTCCACGTTCAATTGTTGTGACCAATAAATCCAGTTTCAACTTTAATTTCTAGCAAAAGGAAATATCCACAAAAAGACACTGAATCATTTTTGCCAGTTTTGGCAAGTAATTCCTCATCCGGCATAACATATAATATTTTTTATACAACGTTTTGTAGTTCACGGATTCGCAAAGATTTTCAAAACTTTGCTACACATCTGAAAAGTACCTTGACTGGGTAGGATGCATTTCTTTGGGATGATCGAAATCAGAATCAATGATCCGAGGCCACTCGGATTCTGGTGCTGCAAAGGAACCTGCGCCGGAATCCTCGCCCAGAGTAGATTCCTCGGTTCCTTTGATGCACCATGATGTGAGTGATATTGGATCATTGACCCTGATCTGGATCGTCCCAAAGAAACGCACCTGTAAAAGGAAAATATTTAACCTTGAAAGGAAAATAAATTAATACTTCCTGAGATAATTAAAAGTCGGCAGTTACCATCGTAACCAATAATTGATTACGATGTGTGGTTACGATAAGTGGTAAGAGATTTGAGGCTAGACTCACAAGGGTAAGGACTATTGAAATTCTCACTCCCATTCCAAGCTTTGACTTTAAAAAATGAGTTATGTCATAACATGTACATCGAATTGAAAATCTTTTAAATAGCAAACATACTGGTATAAGGGAAAAGATACTCCGGGCCATATCAACAGCTGACACGGTTCTAATTGGTTTTTACTAAAATCCGGGGAGGTCGATGTCAGATGTCCAGCAGAATTATCATATATTCAAGCTCGCAGGTGTATTTTACAACAATCGCGGTGAATCGCGCATTCATTTTATTTATTAGAGCGAGATTTAACCGTTCTTCACTTTATTATTCCAAATGGATTCGGAAGAAAAAAGCTAATTGGAGAACAAACTCGCCGATAGGAATGGCTTTTCTGTAGCAATAGAATCAGTGCTAACATTCATAAACCTCATCACAGCTATTGGTGGGAATTGTCTCGTTTGTTGGACCATATTTAAGGATCCTCGCCTTCGAAGCACCTCAAACACATTTATCGCTTGATTGGCTGTCTCGGATGTCCTAATTGCAGTTCTGGGATTTCCCTTCACACTGGCTGTTCTTCTTACAGGTAGATGGCCTTTTAACAAAGCTGCGTGTGATTTTCAAGGATTTTCCTTTACTGTGTTTGGAACTTTCTCTATTGTTACAATGACCTTAACCGCGATTGCACGTTATTTTAAAGTGTCTCGGCCAACGGTGCATCGCAAAGTTTACTCCAAAAGCAGCTTTCTTCATGTCAATAATTTCCCTATAACTTTGATGGTAAACGACGCGTTTTCCTTTCATCCCGGAAAATTTATTTGCATTTACGACTGTAATAAGTTAACCGTCTATGTCCGCCTTTCAATGGGATTATTTTTCATGATCGCTTGCTATTGTCCGATCGTCTTCAGTCATATTTGTATCTTTCAATCAGTACGGCAGCATAACACTGAGCTTGCGAATTCAAGAAAGGAAAGAGCAAAACAAACTACAACACAAGTGGATGAAATGAGGGTGGCGAAGCTTTTGTTGGCCATAGTCATCGCCTTCACCTGTTGTTGGTCGCCACTTATTATCATCGATGGCATTGGGATGTTCACCGGAGAATATTGGATGCCTCGTGAGGTGTACATGACGTATACATATTTATCTGGTTACAGCAGCTCTATAAATCCTGTGATATACGGGATATTTAATCATCAGCTTAGACAAGAACTATGTAAAATACTGGTTTGTAAGGGGAGGAGAAGAGCAGGTATTCACCCACAGATATCGTCTAACCAAACACGTGATCACTGAATGAACCGAAAATGATGACAACGTTGGAGCGGTATTCAGTTGAGTGTCGTTTGTTTTGGTTTTGCTTAGCGTCGCTCAGTGATTGGTTGTCAAAATCCGCGCCACTCCCTCGGCTCAACCAATGAGAAGCATCTCAAAGCCAGTCATGTCTTGCACATAGTTTTCCGGCTCTTAGCGCCTGCCGGTCACATGCAATTACTTCGAATTCGGATTAGTTCATTGTCCTGTTGCGTCTCTTGTGATTGGATCAAGAAATTGCTTTGGTTTGGTCTTACGACCTTCAGCTACAAATCGCTCTAATGGTAATGACGCTGATGACGTTCATGATGATGATGATGATGATGATGATGATGGATGATGATGATAATGATGATGATGATGGTGATGATGATGGTGATGATGACGATGGATGATGATGATGATGATGATGGATGATGATGGTGATGATGTTGGTGATGATGACGATGGATGATGTGATGATGATAATAATGATGATGATGATGATGGATAATGATGATGATGAGGGATAGTGAGCGCGCGTGCATTCATTTTAAAGCGCTTATTAGCATGTTGGTTTGCACTTCCTGAAAAGAAAATTTGCTGATGACATTTTCAAGCACGGTTCTTGGTTTACAACTACATTTTAGTTCCAAAGAAACGTGCGTATTTACCAAGAATTGGTATCGGGCCCTAAGCGATCTGTTAAGATCACTGATCGTTTCACGTGTACCTCCGCGAATGTTATCTATTGCATAACCTGCACATTATGCAAAAAGTTATACATTGGCGAAACAGGAAGACGACTAGGTGACCGATTCCGAGAACATCTTCGTGATGTTGAGAAAGATGACAAAGACGCATCCAAACCTGTCGCTCGGCATTTTAATCTCCCTAACCATTCCAAACAACACATGTCAATCTCCGACCTTTCCCTACATCAAGGTACCACGGAAAGCCGTAAAAATCTCGAGCAAAAACTGATCTTTCAAATTGGCACTCTTAATCCCCACGGTATCAACGAGCGCTTTTCATTCAATTAATTTATTCCTGTTTTTCACGTTACCATGTTACCACCAATAGCGTAGCTCCATTTTCTGTATATAAACCATACACAACCCACAATTCCTCGATTCGCTCCGACGAAGGGCTAACGCTCGAAACGTTAGCTAATCGAATCCCTGACAGTGGTCAATTTACATTATCAACTCCGTTGATAAACCAAATTTTCATACCATACCCTACCCTACCCTACCATACCATACCATACCATACCATACCATACCATACTATACCATAGCATACCATACCTTACCATACCATACCATACCATACCATACCATACCATACCATACCATACCATACCATACCATACCATACCATACCATACTCTACCATACTTTACCAAACAAAACCAAACCAAACGGGAATAACTTTTGACACTCAAATGAAAATCACTTTATCAGTTTAAAGTCCGCGTTATAAATGGAAAAGCAATTTCATTGTGTAGTTAATCGTGGAAGTACTTGTTATAAGCTTCAATGATTCCCTCTCGCCACTGATCAAATGTAACAGGGAGTTGTCTTCGTACGGCGAAGCGGCTTAATGTGCTAGGCATGCAACCATTGAACCTGTTGTGACGCAACGCGAAGACCTTACACGCCCCAGCTGGATCTTTTTCGTCGGTTATAGCAAGATTGAAATTTCCTCCAATGGTAGCCCTGTATGGAAAAAATAGTTAAGTCGGCTGAGGTTTATATTTCATAGGAATTCGTATTTTCCTTCTGCAAGCATTCGCAATTTGTTTAATCCGCCACTAGTGTAAAAGATCAGAACAGTTTCTCACAGGATAACACTCAAACATGCAACGTAAAAAGTTACCTGTAAGCAATGTTTTTCATGCTGGAAATGCGTAATGTTTTCGCTGAGCCAACAAAATCAGAGCGAGTTTCTCTCTGTGTGATAACCCAATCAAATTACTATTTTCCATTACAGTTGCTTTTTCTCCAAGTTCTAACGAAAAACTACACAACCGCTGGAAAATACCACAATGCTAAACTTTTCACTACTAAAGCAGACAGAACCAACTTTCACAGCAAAATGAACTACGAACGAAAAAGAAAAATCAAAGGTATCGGGGGCAATATTGTCAAATTGTAACTCTATAAGTTTGAACAAACTTGAAACTATTATAAGTAAGTGTAGTCCAGAGAAGGACTGTTTGTGATGACATTGACTGACATTTCAAGAACCTGAGCGGAAGTCATCATCCAAGTCAAGTGATTTGTGTAACGTCAGTAGGTGATATAAATACTCTGGTCGTTGATCTGATTGGTCAACGAAGTCGTGATGTTATTGATCGTTTATCAGTTAAGCCGTGGTTTGTAGCTGTGAAGACGGTAAACCGCGACTGGTGAATTTCGATCCGTCTTTAGTTAGTCAAATATCCGTAAGTGTATTGTTGAATTATTCAGTCAGCTTGTGTATTGTTTGTCTGTTGTTGATGTCGTGTAAGGTGCGGAAAGCTGTTGGCAACGGTTCAGTGCTGTCTGTTCTAAGTTAGTAAACCAACTTTCCAGTGCGATCCGTCGGTGGTAGTTAGCACAGTAGGTAATGCTTTTACCAGAGTCCCAGTCGATTTTGTGGTTCGTCAGTAAATCGAGCTCAGCATGTTCCTTCCTTCCTTCCTTCCTTCCTTCATTCATTTACAAAACTGGGAAAAACTGGTCGAACTGTTAGAATTGTTTATGACACCATTTCTCGTCGCTCGTTTCTGTTCAGTCACTTACAGTCAGTCTTACGTTCAAATTTCTACCAGTCTCACTGATATGAGTGGCCTGCTGGTAGTATCAGCATCTAATCTTGTAAACATTTCCCTCTCTGTTCCTTGGTTCGTCTTTGTCCTTAACTTTCGTCAGTAGTTAAGTTGTCGTAAAGTAGTGATGGGTCTGTGAGCAACACGGATATTGTAAGGGTTGTAGTATCCGTGCAATGAGTTCAGAGGTTATTTTAATGCAGGGTAGAGTCGCTGTAGCGACTGGTGTCGAGTCAATATCTACACAAAGAGTCCTTCCGGATGACCGTACTTCACTTAGTTATGATATAACTTCTGGACTCAAACCATTTACAATACGATTTTAAATTTGAAACTGAAGTTGAATACGAACCATGTTTCGGCATTTTACATCTCAGAATAACAAATAACGAATGATTACATAGCTAAAACCTTGGACAAACCGTTCAGAACGTTGAGCTTCGAACTCATCTCTATACGTGTCCCGTGGGTGGGGAGGGGGAGGGGGCACTCCCTACAATGGCCTATACGGGGCGGCTCCGCCCGAACATGGCCAGAAATTCATTTCACTTTTGCACGCGGTACCGCTGACCGAGACGCAGGCTTTAGGGTGAGATAGCACATCTTCGATCGTTTTGTATGAAAAAGTTGAACGAAAAGACGAGGTATGGATTACAAAAAAATAAATTAAGTAATACCTCAACAGTTGATATTCTTAGTCATGTGCACAAGTCATTCACAAGTCATATTCATTTATATTTTGCGGCAATTTTACCTTGTTTGTTTATTTCACCAATAATGGGTTTTCTTATATAATCACTATATTGGCCATACCATAGGACCAATCATTAGTCCTGTACTAAAGGGATAAACTAGTACTTAGGCCTACACTAAGTTATTAGAGCAAGATGGCGGCGAAAAATGAACAAAGATGTTGTGAAGTGAAGACAGTATTTTAACATACAGGGATCCTCGAATGATTGAAGTCGTCACGCTACCGTGTGTTTGTATTACGAGCCGAACTTTTACCTTTGTTTGGATGAGATGGGAAGGACGAGGATGCATTTTCAGAAGACGAAAACACTGAAATGTGAAAGAGACGAATCTCTTCTTGAAGTTTCAAATGCGAATTTGTCACTTGTGTTGTCGTCAGGAACCAACGAAAAATGGCATTTTGAAGTGCGATGGTCAATTTTATAGACGTTTGTATGGAAGACGAAGGTAAAATATATTTTTTGTACTTTTTTTGCTGGGAAGTGCGAAACTTAAATCTGCGAATTCAATTTTGCCGAAACTAATATCTAAACACGTTACTTTCAATATGAATCGAACAAATTGTTTATCTTTGTAGCAGTTCGTGCTATTTATTGTAGAAGTTTTGCCTTCTCACGTTTCTCTGTAAAATCCTGTTGTTTGTGTTCGTAGTTTTTTTTCTAAGTGTCAATAGCTACTGCGCGTGCGTGAAATTTAATTCTGGCCACGAGGGTTATCTTTTTCACGTTTCAGGTGTATGAAAGGGTAGGGATTTCACGAGTCGAAATATATGAAAGGGTAGGGAAATCTGTCATTGAGGTATTTAAAAGGGCCTTTCATTAAAATATTTCGAACACACATACTTCATGACTGTACTGTTCTAATGGAAAATATACGAAAGGGGTACCAATCGTCAATGGAAGGTATACGAAAGGGGTACCTTTTCTGTCAAAAATGTATATAAAAAGGTAAGTTGTCGGACCTCGGGGTGGAGCCTCCCCGTATTAAATATCTTTTAATGCCCCCGATGGCTTGTTGTGATTATTCCGGGAAGATCCATTTCTTCCTGCCTCGCTAAAACCACAATCTGTTCTCGAAGAGGGATTTCTTCACTATGAACTGACCGATTTCTGTTGTTCTAGCTGTCGAGTGATCCTTAGAACCTTTTTCTTCCGATTTGCCGTTTCAAAAAGCAAAAAGATTCGGAGAAAATCTAAAATTCTTGGGATGACTTGTTGTGATTATTCCGGGAAGATCCATTTTCCTCTGCCTCGCTGAAACCAAGAAATCCAAAAGGGATTTTTTCGCTATGAACTGACCAATTTCCACTCTTCTAGCTGTCGAGTCATCCTTAGAACTTTTTTCTTCCGATATACTGTTTCAAAAAGCTGTGTTTCGCTTCTAAGATCGGCATACTGCTCTCTTGAAAATTCACCCGACCTCCATTTTTATTTGAAATCTGATCTTCCATGCGGGTGACTAAAACCTTTCTCTCTACCACTCCCCAAGACTCTCGCAGTTAGTGGATTATGATTGGGAGGCAGGGAAGGAACAAGCAAAAGCTAAGATCAAAGAATATCGGATCAAAATCGGCAAAGTTCGTAGGTCGTTTGTATTCTATTGTTACACTTACTCACTCACTCATTAACTCAACGCGACAACAAAGTGGCTTCGCCTCCATAAGGAGGCAGTAACCCACAAAAAAAACTGTTCATCACCTTACAAACCCATCTGCTTCAGGTGGTTTTGAGATGTGCCAAGCATTCTTCTGAATAATAAGGAATCCTTTTTGCCCAAACCAATCAATCTCTTTGGTAGGTGGAATGAACGAAACGAATGTACGATCTTTGAAGGGCCAAGAAACCTTTACTCTTGTTGTTGTCACCCATCCACCGCCCTCCTCTTCTGGGTATGTTTCAAGGATCTCGGTATCCAAGAATCCTTTATTCCATTTCTCGCGTATATCCATGGCTGTTGTGTCGAGAATTTTCGCCACTTTATGCGCAGGTACGGGTGTTTCATGCATGAAGAGGATCTTCACTGGAAAAGGGTCATTAGGGAACACTTTCATCCAGTACTGTGACTTCCCAGGGCTGTTGTGAATCTCTTCCCAGTCTCCTACAATATATAATTAAAGACAAAGTTGTTGCCAAACTGTATATAGCTATGCTGGTGCCAGTACTCCACTTGTATTAACGTTATCTATTTTAAAAACCGGACACTGTTATCCTCTAGCATTCTTTATATGTTTCGAAAACCAAGAAGCAGGGTATGCAGGCCCATTTTGACTAAATCTAGCCATCTGATCACAGGCTTCCCAAGCTCAAAATTCGACTCTGCATCAGCTTGTTTATGTAGTGAATTGTATGGGAAAGTCGGCGGTTTGTAAAAAAAATGTGTAAATAACTATCTAATCAGAAATAAAGTTTTCCTATATCAAATGTGTCGCGTACTTGTCTCTTGTGCCGGTTTTGAAGCCATTCTGACGCCGTTTAGTGAAGTTTTTCGAAATCGTCTCTCCTTCTAAGAGAAGTAGAAGGCAGACCACTCCATCGATCGCATCAATCGCTGGCCAGACGTCACTCCACAAATCGCTCTCTCCTCGAAAGGAAAAGTCCCGAATCGCAATAAAACCAACAGTTCCATAAAGCCCAATAAATTTCACTTCACAGACGTGTGCTTCGGCGGTCAAAAGACTCGTGAAGAACGAAAAATTTGGCTTGAAGTTCGCCTCTTCGGCTTTCCTGATATTCTTGTGACCGACCTCGCGACAACGGCCGTTAATGCAAGGTCAAGTAGCTGGTTTCTGATTGGTCCATTTGAATTAAGTCACGCGCTGACAACACGACCCTCCACCGGAGGGAAAGGTACATTTTGTCGCGAATCAAGTGTCACGCTAGGGTTGCCGCTGGTTTGTAACCGTTACAGAGTTCACAACTATGAAGCAAATTTAGAACGATAACTATCTTATGCTGAAAATCTAATCTTATCGTTCTAAGCTTGATAGAACTCTGTAACGGTTACAAGCTGCAAATTGATTCGCGACAAATCGTTCAGCGCGTGACTTAATTCAAATGAACCAATCTACTTGATTGCGTTAACGACGAACAAGCAGGAAAGCCGAAGAGGCGAACTTCAAGCCAAATTTTTCGTTCACGAGTCTTTTGACCGCCGAAGCACACGTAGATGGGGTGAAATTTATTGGGCTTTATGGAACTGTTGGTTTTATTGCGATTCGGGACTTTTCCTTTCGAGGAGAGAGCGATTTGTGGAGTGACGTCTGGCCAGCGATTGATGCGATCGATGGAGTGGTCTGCCTTGTACTTCTCTTAGAAGGAGAGACAACGATTTCGAAAAACTTCACTAAACGGCGTCAGAATGGCTTCAAAATCGGCACAAGAGACAAGTACGCGACACATTTGAGGTAGGAAAACTTTATTTCTGATTAGATAGTTATTTACACATTTTTTTTTTACAAACCGCCGACTTTCCCATACAATTCTCTATATAAACAAGCTGATGCGGAGTCGAATTTTGAGCTTGGGAAGCCTGTGATCTGATCGTCCGCTGTCACACAGTGTACATCAGTACTGGGTTGAAGTTAGAACTCGTTTCTACCACTTCAGCCTCCGTCGACCTTGTGAACTATTTTTCTTTGTATGTTATCGCACGCACAACTACTCAAGTGATAGCAGTTTTTTTGTCGTCCCAGCTTTGTTGAACACTGAACTGTTTATAGTCTGTCCGCTGTTTGTAATACAACGTGCATCAGATACTACGTTAGGTGTATTAACCCTGTGGGTTTTCGCTCGCAAGCCTTCACATTTCTGTTGAAATGTATCATTAGTTTATATTACTGTATATGTGGAAATAAAGAAACCTTTAAAACCTATGAAACCTTCAGTGAACAGCTTAATTCCAACCAGATTTCTTGGTATTTAATAACGTTCTGTTACACTGGGCATTTTTTCCTGCAACTTGTCTCTCAATTGCCAATCACCCATTGCCAAGTGCAGCATAGCCTGAAATGAACTTGTCTTGCAATTTTTTGTTGCCGTGATCGTTGTGAGAAGTAGAAGTCGGTTCTACTTTCCCAACGCTACAACCGGAATCAGCAACTTCTCACGCAATTTGTGATCTCAGTCCTTCAGCAAATTAAACAGGTGTGTCCCTCGCAGGACCCCTCCCAAACAATGAAATTAAGGAATTATGCATCTTTTCTTTTTCCGTAAAGATGCGTAAATATCGGGGCATTTCTTTATAAACAATTTAAGTGTTGTTTAAAGAAACGTGAACTTTAAAGATCCCAGCGTATAAAGATGACGTACAGGTCGTTGAAAGAAGGTAAACCGGCGTCAATATACTTTTTTAATTACACATTTGCTTTCAAACTCTTACAAAACATAGCGAAGAAGGTTTTATTGTGATGTCTCACTGTTCATCGAAAGTTGCACGGCCAATTTTGAAGGGCTTGGCTTTGAATCTTTATCATCTTTACGCATCATTATTTCCGTATCTTTCCCTTTCTTTACGCACTAGAAATCTTCTAACTTGCACAACGCTTAGAGCTTGGGTGATATTAAACAAAATTATTATTTTCAGAGTGTACATGACAAATCAGTAAATAGAATTTAAAGAATTGGTTTTAGCCATTTGAAGGAATGTAATTTTAGAAGAGACCCTAGGAACGAGGTTGAATTTTTTTCTCTTTGCCTTACCATGCTGCCCTCAATTTTTGCCTACGACTTGTGACAGTCATTGCAGAAGTTATGCGCCATTATTTACTCCGGTCTTTACTCGGATGTCTAAAAGAACTCTTCTATTATTGTATTTAAAAATTTCAATCACGCATCGTAGGGAAAGCGCTTCTCTGTTACCGGCGATGTAGAAATTGGATTTACGGACGAACACACGTTACTTCGAAAGATAATGTTTTCGTCGGGGAGTATAGACTCAAATTTGACGAAAAGTAGCAACACTTGGCTGCCGTTCTAGCCGGTATTCTTAAATGGAAAAAGAGAGTTGTCTGTTAGTATCATTTCCCCGGCCCCTTTTAAAAAGATATAGCAGTGAAACATTTAAGATTTAAGCTTATTCATTTCACGCTCAAATTGTGTCCAATCAGTGGACATGAATTCTACTTGTGTTTCTTGTTGTAAATGCGCATCAGTTAGCTTGTATTATTATGAGAATTGACTAGATCGCAAGCCTCAGTAAATGTCACCATCTTCATAACTTAAGTAGTTATAAAATTTTTACCATATAGAAAACTTTCAACTGAAGGAATAGTTGTGCGCACAAATGTAATAGCGGAGCTCTGGCGGCCCGAAGGGTGCGGAGCACCATGGTTAAGAAAATATGGTAACCCATCTGCTCGAGAATATTTGGTTTTGGTCACCGTACGGACGTCGTACGTACGTCCGCCCATCCATGTATGCGATGTGAAATGTCCCATTAATTGTGTGTTGTAACCCGGGTTTTGTGTACATCTTTTGATATTGGACGTCATTGTTATGGCCAATTGACACCTGTCAAAAAAAGTATTCGCTGACCAGTAGTACGTGACCATATCGCGGGCTCAAGTTAAGAGCTCATCGAGGTCAGTTATTTTTTTGAAGTTGATCGCTGACCAGGTACTGGTTTTCGATTGGATCGAAGGCTCAAGCCAGGCTGTAGCACACCCAAACCAAAACGAGGCTTAATTTTTCGCGCACTTTCTGAGGCTCGAGATTTTACATTAAGTTGGTTTCTTCATTTTGTGGACAACAACTTCATCTTCTTCGATTTTAATTCGCGTAAAAGGCATGAGAATCAGAAACTACTTAAAAGATACTCCGGAAGGTGAATTTTCAACTGGTGAAATGGAAGAGCAAAACATTTTTCTCAGGAAATTCTTAAAGTTTGGATCCACTTGTATGGCGGCCGGATTTTGTGGTTGAAAAACAAAATGATTTAACCCTTCAAGGGCTTGTTCACTTTACTGCGGCATCTTGCAGCTCACCACGAAAGTTCACTTAACAATTCACCGGCATTAATGGGAGGAATGAGTAGCTCAAACTTGGTGGAAGAAGTTCTTTCTTTGGACAAACCGTTTGCTATTTTTGTAGATGCGTGTTTTTACTTCAGTGGATCGATGCGTATTTTCAAGTCGTAGAAAGCTCGACAACACAGGTAACTTAAATAAATTGAAGTTTAATCGTTTTAACTTTTGTTCAGGAATGAAACTTGTATTTTTGTCTCGACTGGATATAAATAACAATCTACTCGTTTTGGACACAAAGAAGTAGCTAGTTGAATTGTTTGTTTGTTGTTTTGCAAGCGAACGAGTGTTTTCCACCGCTTGGCTGACTGTACATGTTTTTTGACGTCAGTGTTTCTATAGTGTTGAGAACTGAAAGAGACGTTTGCCCTTATGTTATTAACACGTAATCGCAATGAGTCCTCGTAAAGTATCTCTCATGGTTTGCGCGACGAGGGCAATTTCAGCAAATTTCTGAAAACACAAGTGATATTAATCCTTAATTTTACTCGGCCCCATGCGATTACTTATTCAAACTATCAGGATTGTTTACCTTTTTCCCTTTTCTACGACATTTAAGCTTATGTCTAAGCTTAACGTACTACGAAATATGTTTGTTAATCCCAGGCTAAAGATCACACATTTTCATCCAACATCGTGTTTGTCGCACATAACGTTTGGTGGCTAAACGCATAACAATGTTGGACCAAACAGCGGACCAAGTGAGTCCAAAAAATGATTTTTGCGTATTATCGCTGAAATTCTCGACGTTATGTGGTTTATTTGATTGCTCTTTACCGTTTGTGTACGATTTGTTTGTTGGGGTGGCTAAACGATCAAACATTTGTTCCTAATGCGAAATTTTGGATGAACGTGATCAAACATGGAAAGCCATTTCATGCACTATTGTGAGAGGTGGCTAAACGTTCAAACCTGCTCTTCCAACGATGTTGATCGTTCTTAGATAGCTAAACTTTTATAACGTAATCGATGTTTGTCCGGCCTAAAAGGGTTATGTCCGAGCAAAAAATAGGTTTGACCGGACAAATGACCGGCGCCAACCAAGAAATTATTTCTAGCACTGTTAAAATGAACATTTATTCGTGAATATGTTCCTCCGAAGATGTTATTGAATTCCCGTCAATTTTTTCTGTTAATGTATGGCAAAATGTGTAGTACTAAATGCGAAAATCACGAACGTCGTCGTTGTCTGTAGTACGGTCTTGCGTGGCTCAAATATGTCATTGCAGCGGCTGCCTTGGCTGGCGATGCGAAAAAAGAAATAAAGAGAAAAAAATAAAGAGTGTCTGAATTTGATGGTGTATATCTACCGAAGGCCTTTTTAATTTTCACAAAGCTATTAAGATTTGAATTGGTAAAACAAAATTTATGAGTCAGCCGTTTCAGATAAATTGGGTTCGGCTCACGAAATGTTCGGCGTCTGAATCGGGCCTCACGAAGCGGATTAGCGATAACAAGGGTAAGCAGTCTTTAGCGCATTGTATGTCACAACGAAAACTACCTATATCAGTTAGCCTAACAGTTTAGCAGTTTATTTGCAACAACAACATTTGACAGATAAAAGTACCCACCCGAAGGTATCGATTGCTAGTCGAGTCGACCTGTATACAGGCTCATCATTTGGGCAACTCAGAGAGTTTTTTTTTTTTTTTTGTGCCTCAAAAAACCTCTCTGAATTAGAAGTGCCCAAAGTTAAAGCGAACACCAGAGGGCATATGAAACGAATTTTAACCTCAGAAAAGAGCTTTATGTAATTTTTGGTTTGGAGGCAGGCTGGCCGAATGGTTTGGTCGCTGGATTTCAATGCGGTCCCCCCGGGTTCATATCCCGCTCTAACCACTAGCTGGTGTTGTTCTGGGTAGTCCCTGGTTCAACTCCTCAGTCATCCTTGTAAATAGCCAACTGGTTTGCCTCCGGCTAGTTGGAGTTCTTATCATGTTATGTTTATTTGACTTTATTTGTTTCTATATTTGCTCGGCCCTACTAGCCTTTGTGCTATAAATGATACCGAGGGTAATTAAAGGCCGCACTGGCCTTTGTGTTATAAATAATACCGAAGGCAAATAAAGGTTATTATTATTATTATTATTATTATTATTATTATTATTATTATTAATGAGCAGGGGTGTTTTATCAAGTTTAAAATGCGTAGCGCAGCCGAGTGTTTTAGGATATACCTCACAAATTAATGTGATTTGGTAAGCTGAAGCCACTCTAACGGCACTAAGGCCACATGGTAGCGGGCATTACCCCTTAAATCTACCAAAGAAAAGATTGGTAGATTTAAGGGGTAATGCCCGCTACCATGTGGCCTTAGTGCCGTTAGAGTGGCTTCAGCTCACCAAATCACATTAATTTGTGAGATATATCATTGTCACTCCAGCCACATCCCACAAGCCTTACGTTTTCACCGAGTGTTTTAGGACTTGATAAAACGGCTTAAGGTTACTGTAAACCTTCAGGGGTGTCTTGCGGAAAATCGCTCTTCTGCGCGTTGTTTTCAAAGAAACCCCACGAAACTATAGATCATTGGAAAGCTAATAAACTATAGAAGGTGAAAATAGCTTTAATTTTAGTAACTTTTGTTTTGTTAGGCGAGTGCAAGTGTTCAAACGCAAAACCGACCTTTTTTCCTCAAAGGAATTAATAGTCCTTGCGTTACCGCGGACATCCAAACAAGCTGGACTATATCATTCAGAAGATAATATACTAACAAAGTTTGTGGGGCTTTTTCCTGAAAGAAAAAAAAAAATTGTAAAGTTGACCAATAGAATTTTTCACCATGCGTGTCGTGGTTTGGACGCCATGGACATAATAATTTGTTATTTGCAAAAGCCTCACACACGTTGGTGAGTCAATGTGTGACGAATATGTTGGCCAAATTTCATCAAAATCCGATGAATTTAGAATGAGATTAATTTATTTGAATGAAGGGAATACGCGCAAAAATAAACGCAAAGTCTTTGGCCTCCAAAGATTTTCAATGTTCTCACGCCTCGTTGAAGTTCAGAGGATTGTTAACGCGGTCATACCGCCGACAATTAGAGAAAAACAGAGGAACCCCCATTTACCATTTACCACAAATTCCCGGAAATTCCGGTTGGAATGTAAATGTTAAACGTTTTTTTGGTTCGTCCCACTGGAAAATTCCCGGGAAAAACGGGAGTTCTGAAAAGGTAGTCCTGGGACGCTTACCATTTACACGATCCATCCGAGTGGAAATTTTAGGTGTAAATACTGTATTCAGTGCTGCCACTTGTCCAAACGCAAAATGGACAGACCATAAAATCACTGGTATCGTTTGGAAAGCTCAAACAGGAATAGAAAAAGTGCATTGAGTAAGCCGATAGCTTCGAATTCCCGAAACGTTCCAAATGGAATGGTGTGTACCATTTCATTTTCCAACCAGAATTTCTGGGTTTCCGTTTAAATGATAACGACCCCTGTTTTCCCGGTTGGGATGTTCTCAATGGAAATTCGTTTGCCATTTAGAAGTTTTGATGTTTCGTACCAGTTTCAGTCCTCTTGGCTTTTGACCGAGCGTAATCTATCCAATCAGCGAGCGCGACGTGACAATCCGCAAATGTTAGGTAAATGGTAAACAAAGCGTACCGTTCCGTCCGAACGAAAATTCCCAACCGAAATTTCCGGAATTTTTTTTGTAAAAGGAAAACAACCTTAAGTCTATATTATGAAAGGTGTTCGTCATCGTGGTTTCAAATGATAGCTGAGTTGATCTTTTGTTTCACGATTGAGTCACAAAGATGTGGATCGCGACATTTCGACCGCTATACTGCTGGTCTTCATCAGGCGATGGTGTCGACTGGTTGCGTGTGAGAATAAGAAGCACCGTGGCTGGTGGTGATTGGTGCGTTTCGATCCTCGCTTAGGCTGTTGTTGATTGGAGGATTTTAATCCTTGTCCTTCAGACTGGAAATTGTTCCCTCAGCGGTCCGCTTTGGTACTGATCGGCTGTTGTGTTGTCTGATCGTGGGCATCCACGCTTCAGGAATTTCAACTCCACTGTCCCTGTTAATGTTGTTAGGGTGAAGTCTTATGTGAATAGCCTCTTTAACCCTACGGGTGTACCAATGTGGGTCTCGGTCAACGGCGGAGGATTGGGCTCGAGCAAGCCGTATGTTTCTAACGTGTTCCTCAATCCGTTTATGCATGCATCTTCCCGTCTCTCCAATATAAACCTTACCACATTCGCAGGGAATCTTGTAGACTACTCCGTCTTGTTTTACTGGATCGACAATGTCCTTAGGTCGCACTAGGTGTGATCTAAGAGTTGTGTCAGATCTGAAAACAGTCCGTATGCCTTGTTGTTGTAGGTAACGGTGAAGTGCCTCCGATGTGCCTTTGATGTATGGCAGAACCACACAGTAGATTTAATTCCGGGTTCACGTTCTTTAGTGGTTGTACGTCCCTTGGTTTTCGTAAGATTTTTTACAAGCGAAAACGGATAACCGTTGGAAACAAGGACCGATGAGAGGTGTTTCTTTTCATGGGAAATAACTGATGGTTTTCTTGTTTTCTTATGAGGTGTGTAGATCGATTGTACAGGCACTTGACAATGCCGCGTTTTACAGATTGCGGGTGGTGTGAATCATACGCTAGCTACTGGTCAGTGTGTGTAGTTTTCAGTAAACACTGGTAGAGAGGTATCCATTCGAATCCTTGATGATCAACGTATCAAGGAAGGGAATTGAGTTGTCATTCTCGGTTTCCATTGTGAGACGGATCGTCGGCTGTTGACTATTGAAGTGTTGTAAGAACGAGTCAACTTTGTCACGATTTAAGATGGTAAATGTGTCATCCACATAGCGTTTCCAGATCTTAGGTGTACAGGGCGTAGATGTCAAAGCTTGCTCCTCAAAACCCTCCATGTAGAGGTTGGAAACGTACCAATCACCACCAGCCACGGTGCTTCTTATTCTCACACGCAACCAGTGGACAACATCGCCTGATGAAGACCAGCAGTATAGCGGTCAAAACGTCGCGATCCACATCTTTGTGACTCAATCGTGACACAAAAGATTAACTCAGCTATCAACCTAGCTTAAGTCTCTTTCATTCGCGGGCAAGTTGATTCCACATTTATTATATATAATTAGGGACAGACGAGGAGTCTATTTTTGCCCCCGCAGGGTTTTTGGCCCAGTGGCCAAAACCCGAGGAGGCACTCTAGCAGTCCCCGCGTGAATATATACAAGGAATTTCAAAAATGTAAGAAATATGTTTGTAGTATGGGAAGCGCGGACCGATTTGGTGAAACTATGCGCGCAAGGTTGTGCCGGGTAACATTTTTGCTTTCCCATTACATTGAACGCGTTTACTTTTCAGGCATAAACTCAGGCTTATCTGAATATTTTTTTATTCAGGAAAACTTATTGTCTTTTTTCTGTGTGTCTTAATTCACGGAATTTCCTATTACTTGATCTATACCTAAACAAACCCGGCGAAAACCGGGCAAACAAAGGAATACAGCCATCTAAATCTCAATTGTTGAACAATGACACTAAATCAAACATTGTTTCTGCGATTTATGTACTGGAGAAATATGCTTATTCCGCTTGAAATTCACAGAACTGCTTTATTTCACCAACAACAATACAAAAATGAGCAACAATGTCTTCAGTATTTTAATATTTACAACCATAACTACTCAAAAATTAAAATACGGGAGCAGCTTTAGTGAAAACTATTTCTAGTTATATATTTATCATCTTAAAATGGGATAGCCTGAGTATCAGGCTTTTCTTAGAAGGGGAGGGGAGAAGGAGAGAGTGAGGGAAAGAAAAGCCTGACACAGAGTCTTTCAATTGAGCCTTCCGCCCCTCATCACAGCACGATATGTGTCTCCGAAAAACTAGCCAATCAAATTAACTACTGGTCAACCGCCTGTCAAGTGTGTCAACTGCCAGAGCGCATCTAATTTATATTTCGGCGACTAGAATTGTGTAAATAAACTTTTCACCGGAATGGAATAGGTTTGCGTAATTTGTCGTGAAAATCTACTCACAAAATACGGCAGTTGTGCTGTTACGGCGTCGCTGTTCTGTGAGACTACAAGCAAAAAGTGTTCAGGTACTTTGAATGGAAAGCCAGCCCCATAATTGCAAAATTATTAGTCACACGTACTATAGGATTGTTGTTGGTCTGGATCACCAACGCTGGTTTGTATGAAGTCGGCGAGAAAGTTTGTTAATTGTTTCAAGCTTTTAGTGTGTTACAACAAGTATTAACGGCTGTTTCTGTGGAGAAAAACCGGAGGAAATTTCAACTGCTCCCTACCATCTGCTGAGGAGATTGAAGCATCGAATTTTACTGAATTTTAGAACAACATCATCGATCTCCGCTGGAATTACTCCGCCGGCTAAGCGTCAAAATTTGATTTCACACCGCGGGCATTCAGTCTTTCTCCTTGCTGGTTTACGATTAACTCAAGCGGATCGGTAGACAACAAGCACTACATACGTTTTCCTTGTGCCAATTTTATCGAACCACTATTGCGAAAACACTTTTGGAATAAGCTCATATTTGAGGCTCTTTCTGTACCCAGCTGGGAGAATTCCAAGGACGTCTTTTCTTTCGCCAAGAAGGCTTTCAAGGCAGAGTTCCTGTTCTTGTTTAAGCGTTATCCCTGGAAGGAACTTAAGCGCCCCTTCTAACTAATTTTTGAATTCGTTTCGGTCCATGAACAGACGATTCCGCCGCGGACACGCAATTCAATGTTCTGTTCTTTTCTGTTTATGATTCGTTATTTCCGGTTATGTGACGTAAGAGCCTTTTGTGTGTTATCCAATCAGAGTAACGTCTAGATTCTGGACGTTGAACATGACCCGATCAATGGGTTTGTGTCAGGCCCTCCTTCCCTTTCACCCTCGGATACTCGCAGGGCCTGATACTCAGGTGAAAAATGGGAAGAAATAAGTTGGTCGCGGCACGTTCGTCAAAGCGAGAAGACAGCCTAAAACTGCGCGTGGTGCGAAAAACCAAAAAGGCTGCCACAAGTAGCGAAGAAATTCGCCCGAAACAAGCGCTGGCTGTAGCGATAATGCGCATGGGTAAGAATCCGAGTCAGATGAAGTCGTCTCGGTGAAATCTTGTGTTTTAAGAGTGAATGTCAGCAAGGATCAAACAAATTCGTAAATTCGAGGCAAACCTCGAAAAATCGATTTCGCTCAAACTTTGTAGCTAGGTAGGATATTGTATCCTAAAAATCGCTATGTAGTTGCTTTGCTCAAATATCGCTATATTCTCGATAAATATGCAAATTTAGACGACCCTCCCTCTACACACTCAATTTTAACCCAAGTTTGGCGGCCTCTCATCGGCAATTAATATGGCTAATCGCTGTAAAAACCGGTAAAACCGTTCAAGTAACCTTTCCTTTGCGGTTTGCATGGCTTTGAGCTTGATTGTTTAAATATGTCCTTGCAAAATAATTTTTTCTTTCGGCCTATGGTTTTTAATCGAGAAAATACTCCTTATTAAATGTCTGTTTATGAATGTGCTAAACCTTTGAATCGCTTGAAACTCTACTCAATAAATGACGGATAAATACCCTTTCGAATGATCAAAAGTAATCTCTGGGCAAATGTTTGTGTGTAATGCTACGCCACACCAAAGTTGATGGAAATCGCGTATGTCTGACCTCCAAAGGTCATCAAGGAGGCTAGAAATAACCTACATACAACGCTTCAGAAGGCCTCTGAAATGAAACGAAACTTCAAAACGATGGCAAGTAAAGACAATTCGTACCTCTTGCTGTGAAAAGGCTAGCGTATTATGGTGATATGTTTAGTTAAATCGCTTCTTGTCGTCAACTTTCTGAACTGTGTTTACTCTTATCTTTATGCTGATCAATAAACGATTCTTGGTTTGCAGTCACGCAAGTAAAACATATAACCACCAACCGTTCAAGAAACAGAAATCGGCATATTGTGGAAGAGTTATAAGTAAATATAAACGCGTCAAAATTGTCTTAGGGCTGTGCGATAACCCGTACGCAAAATCTACCACTTATAATTACAGAGTTTAATATCGATGCATGCTGCCATGCATGTCTAATTCACGGAACCAACAAAGCCATGAGCGGAACCTATGGAGCCGCCGGGCTCTTAAGGCATCGTTTACACGGACGCGGTTTCCAATCGACACGATTTCATGACCTCGAAACCGCATCAAAAACGACACGGTTTCAAAGTGTTTACACGGAACCTATCCAACCGTTTACGTCAAGGCGATCTCGTTCTCAGGCATTCTTCTGGAAGCATTTACCCGTCCAAAAAGTTGTCCCATCAAACACGAGTTCTTCCAGGCCGAATCCAGAATCGTCGTTTTCCTTTCTATTCGTTACTCTGGAGCGTGTCGACGAAAAAGTCAACATTTCAAGACAGCTCTGCCTGTTATTACGATATGCCTCTTGGTTTATAGAGAGTAAAATATATGAAAGCTGAAAAAAACGAACTTAAATTGTGATTGTGCAAAAAAGCGCGGCACTCCGTGCAACAATATTGAGAGTAAATCATTGTTTTTGATTTGTTACCAGACTTTCGAAACGAATACAAATAATGAGATCAGCACAAAAACGCAGCATTACCTGCAGTTTGACAGCAAAAAGCTTTGAGAAATATAGAGGGGTAGTTTTGGGTGGATATAATGCCGTTTCTCGCGTTCTCTTGCACATTATGCAAATTTTCTTTCACCAATTGCTACATTAATTATTCGTTTGATCAAAGGCAGGTGTAAAGTACAGGTCTCATTCCACACCTCACAGGTACAGGTCACTGTTTTATTGATTGGTAACTAAGGCAAACAGTTTCTCCTCAATCTATAAGAAGATTTTGGATAGTGATTAGCCGGGGGTAGGAGACACTTTTGGGCTGCTATATTTATCTGTAGCGTGGTGACCTCTATGTTGATCTGTGGAATGTGATCTGTACAGTGAATAACTCAAATTTTGAAAAATGTGACCGTGATATGTTTACAGTAACCTTAGAAAGCTTTACTGTACATATATCCATTCTTACACTAAAATTTAGATTTTGGGTTATTTTAATTTGCCCTAGAAAATTGGATGAAAAATTAAGCCGTGTCTTCATCAGATATTAATTTCTTTTGTATTTCCTTCACGTATTCAGGCTAATATGTTAGGTTTTCAGGTTATTGTTTTTGTCTTTCAAGCGGTAACATATTTGAATCTCATCGAGATATGCATTCTTACGATGTTAATAGCATGAAAACACAGTCCTAAGAGAGGCAAAACCATAAATTTCCCGATAACAATGTGGTCTAACAAACATTTTACTTTCCCGGCCTTGCTCGACTTAGCAAAATTTTACCAACCTTTCTCAAGGTCATCCTTAAACCACTTTGCTTTTTGAAGCTCCTCTTCGTACGAAAATATCCTGAAATCTTCCTTGCCAACCTGCACATCTGACATTTCTACTAACTTGTGTCAACTGGTCTGAAAAACAGGCCGCTTTCTTAGGTAAACACTAACACGCAAGGAGGAGAATGAACCCTCTTTAGATTATTGTTTTGTTCGTATTCAAAAAGAACCTCACCAACCTCGTTCGGGATAACATATTCCGTAGAACTTTGAACTCCAAAACGAGGTTAGTGAGGCTATGTTTAATACTAACAAAAGGATAATTTAAAGGCAGCCATTTTTGCATTGGGTCTACACACCTAATTCCAAAACGGCGACGAATTTATTATTCTTTTATTTGCATGTTTAAAATTGTTATATCTCATTGATGTTTATGCCAGTTAGTGCATGCTCAGTTCGGGGCGTTTGCCACGAGCTTTTCCCCTACATGTACACTACGCTACATTACGACCCCGCTACACTACGACATGAATTTTACACATGTTTACGGTGACGTAAGTAAACCTCGAAATTTGATTTGAATAAGTTGTTTTATCTTATCCAAAACGTTCGGATATTTGCCATGTTGAATTTCTGGCTCGCTAAAAATAAATCTTTGCACCTGTTTGAAATGCATTGCGCCTCTTTGCACCAAACCTTGACTTTTAATACGTTTTACCTGTAACAGTTACAAAATCTAGCCTTCATCTGTCACACGACCGAGCTAGTGAGGGGCGTGGGTCTGTTCTAACAAAAGGATTTGCATCGCGGTAAGTCCTTGAGTCCAACAATAGAAATAAATAAACGCTAAATGTTTTTGGGATGGATGCAAAGTTTTATATTGGTGGAAAATATTTTGGAGGGTTAGGTGCACTTTAAGTAGTTTCATGTACTTGCACCTTCGGGTTTTTACTTCATTATGGTTTTTGATTCTTGTTAGCCAACGCAACCGACCAACAGAGCTCCCAATACGTACCCTTATTCCGACTCACAAACTGAAACTGAAGCTCATAGTTAATAGAGAGAAATTGTTAAATGAAACCTAGCAAAGCTCTTTCTTATAAACATGTTTTTGTTTGCTATTTTAGGACTTGCACAAATAACAATAGGTGACTACGCGTGTCCATGCAACTAACCAATAGAAACATTGCGATTATGTAATTCATGCATAGTATACGAGTGCAAAACAAACGATGTGCACGGTCATGGACCTTCCAACATGAATCTTAGCTTCTTTGTTTTGCTCCTTTAATGTTTGCCGGGCTTCATATTAAACCATTTCCCTCTACTAACAACGATGTTCAACTGATATCGTTAATTTATCTGGGGCCAAAGATTCCACTGGTAATCTTTACGCAATCTGAAAATTATCAGTAGGCCCTTATTCAAGCTAACCACCAAGAAAGAACTAATAAGTTCATTATGGCGTTTCAGCATGACGAGGCGACCGCACAACACATTCAAACGCATGAACGGGTGAAGTAGAGTTAAAAAAAAAAGATACAAACAAACTGACCACGTACCTACACACCGTTAACGAATTTCACGACATAAAGTTAAAACCGCTCCGCATCGAAATCCTTAGAACGTCTGTGCGAAAAAGCATCCTTGGCTCCGACGAAATGTCAACTCAGCTTAAAGAAACGGTCAAAGATGGCGGTCCTTTAACAAAAGCACACTCGGCGTCGCCTTGTAAGGATCCTTTATATAAAATTCACGAAAAGTGACATCTTTCCTATTGTTTCCTCCACCAAGCACTTGTTTGATGGAGGCTAAATTTACATGTCGCTAACAATTTAGCTAAATCAAAACGGAAACCCAGAAATAACGGTTCAGTCAGGTATTATTTTTTGAAATCCACGTTTCTCCACGTTTCAGTTTTGACCCCTTCCTATCTCAAAAAAAAAACAAGAGGTGCATGGGCCTGCAAAATACATTTTTGTAAAACTAATTTAGCGCTAAACGAAGGAAATGAGAGAATCCCACTGTCCTTCTTACATCTGGCGCAATGTGCTCGCTATGATGTTCGAGTCTATTTTTGTTTGTACTGAATATCCATAGACCCTGTCAACACATATCCCTTTAAGGACGTTCGCACTAATTGTCTGTGCGCAAATTTCTCTGTGCATCTCACGTATGCTTCAAACTCCGGTAGATTCCAGTTTCTGCTTAGTCATGTTGCGCAATACCGTAACTTTGGTATTCGAAGACAGTTTAATCGCGATTTACTCCCTTAAATGGTCGGTGACCCCTACTTTTTCTTTTCCAGAAACAGATTTTATTTACAATTATCTCCACGTTGTCCAAAAATGAACAAAAATCAATGTGGGAAGTTAAAAAAAACTTTCAAGATTTCTGTCCACGGGACATGGGATCCTGCCATCTTGCGGCTGCAAGGCGCGTGGTCGCTAAATGCAAACTTGTTCTTTAAGGAACCTCACCACTTGACTAAATTCACTTAATAGGTCCACAATATTTAGCAGAGAACATGTCACTTCAAAGATCTAATTGCAATATTTTTTGGCTTACATACACTCTGGCTTTATTCGCTAACGAAGCCGGATTTTTTCAGATTTAGGGTGTTCTTCTGGGCATGTTCTCTCCAAAACGAAGTCGGTGTCCCCCCATTTTTTTGTTGTTTTTTTTTTTTTTTGTTTTTACATTTCTAACATAACTAACTCATCATCTTACAGTGGTAAAAGTCTAAAAAAAAAATCAATGTTTGAAATTTTTCGAGTGAACTTCCTTAAAATTGCCATACTGCTTTACAGCTGAATCCATGAGAATAATAATGCTTGTAAACCAGAAAAATGTAAAAGAGAAAAAACGTGGAAGTTGCCCCTGAAAGGAATCGAACATAAGCTATCTTCATAAGAGGCGGTGTCAATGACCACTACACTACGTATCATTCACATAATTAAGGGGGTGAAAATAGGGTATTTATTCAAAAATGACTAATTATGTAGTTTACATCCATGGAAATTTAATTTCTACTCAGCGTTTGAGAAAGGACACACTTATCCAACGGTTTAGGATTCGAGATTTGGTCAGAGAAATCTCCGAAATTATTCGCCCAAGCATCTTGCAGAAAAGAAAAGAGAGAAAAAAAAAAAAAAAAAAAAAACGAAGGTCAGCTTCGAGAACATCTTTCGACGTTGCGTGCAGTTTTGCATGGAAGGGTCACTCAACTGCACGCTAGCTCACTCAGGTCACGTGCGCAGCTTAAACCCTTCTGTGGAGTGGTGCGTGTTGGACACATGCGCTGGGAAAATCGCTACACGAAGGCGAAAAATAATAAAAGATTCAGAGCCTATTTATTGACTTGATGCCTTTTAGGCCCAAGTAATTAAAAAAAAAACACCAGGCGCCTTAGTTAAAAAGGAAAAAAAAACGTGAAGTAGTAGCAGGCAAAATTAATAATTGAAATGTTTTATTAAAACTGTAAGAGAATTACTAGTGGAAATACAATGTTACATAACGATATAATTAAAAGCATAAATGCAAGTGTTAACACGAAAGTGCTTCCTTGTAACATAACTGTCAACGTTATATGTAGACCTTTAATTTCACATTGTTATATGGATATATATTTGGCAGAACATCTACCCCATGAGAACAAGTACAAACTGAAATCCCATATGGATTGAAAATATATGGGAAGATAGTCGTTTTACTATGTCAAATGCAACACAACACAACAGAACTCCTTAATGTGAAAATACAATCTAATACAATGTGTTGCATTACTACAAAAGTGTTAACAAGAAAGTGTTGTTATGGAAATATATTTGGCAGAACATCTACCCCATGAGAACAAGTAAAAACTGAAATCCCATATGGATTGAAAATATATTGGAAGATACATGTACTCATTTTACTATCTTAACTGCAGCACAACAGAAGAGAATTCCTATGAAAATACAATCTAATATAATGATATGTTGCATTATTACAAAAGTGTTAACACGAAAGTGTTTCCTTGTAACATAACTGTCAACGTTATATGTAGACCTTTAATTTCACATTGTTATGGATATATATTTGGCAGAGCATCTACCCCATGAGAAAAAGTAAAAACTGAAATCCCATATGGATTGAAAACATATGGGAGCATACATGTACTTATTTTACCCCCCAAAAAAGGCTCAATTTTCCCCAAACAGGGCTCAGTAATTCCCTCAAAGGGCTCTTTTTTTCCCCCAAATGGGGCTAATGAAGCTTAATGTCGCTTCAGTTATCTTCAGTTATCAATGTCATCCTTGCTGCGTGGCCATTCTGTTGGCGCCGAGAGCATTGCTCTAAGACTTGCAAACATCTTTTAAGGCTTTTCATTCGGCCGGATTGACCAGTACTTCAAAAGCAGCTTTCTTCATGTCAATAATTTCCCTATAACTTTGATGGTAAAGGACGCGTTTTCCTTTCATCCCGGAAAATTTATTTGCATTTACGACTGTAACAAGTTAAGCGTCTATGTCTGCCTTTCAATGGGATTATTTTTCATGATCGCTTGCTATTGTCCGATCGTCTTCAGTCATATTTGTATCTTTCAAACAGTACGGGAGCATAACACTGAGCTTGCGAATTCAAGAAAGGAAAGAGCAAAACAAACTACAATACAAGTGGATGAAATGAGGGTGGCGAAGCTTTTGTTGGCCATAGTCATCGCCTTCACCTGTTGTTGGTCGCCACTTATTATCATCGATGGCATTGGGATGTTCACCGGAGAATATTGGATGCCTCGTGAGGTGTACATGACGTATACATATTTATCTGGTTACAGCAGCTCTATAAATCCTGTGATATACGGGATATTTAATCATCAGCTTAGACAAGAACTATGTAAAATACTGGTTTATAAGGGGAGGAGAAGAGCTGGTATTCACCCACAGATATCGTCTAACCAAACACGTGATCACTGAATGAACCGAAAATGGTGACAACGATGGCGCGGTATTCAGTTGAGTGTCGTTTGTTTTGGTTTTGCTTAGC
>JAEMWC010000358.1:535000-575000 GCA_016490735.1 Pachyseris speciosa
CTCAAACCATTTACAATACGATTTTAAATTTGAAACTGAAGTTGAATACGAACCATGTTTCGGCATTTTACATCTCAGAATAACAAATAACGAACGATTACATAGCTAAAATCTTGGACAAACCGTTCAGAACGTTGAGCTTCGAACTCATCTCTATACGTGTCCCGTGGGTGGGGAGGGGGAGGGGGGCACTCCCTATAAAGGCCTATACGGGGCGGCTCCGCCCGAACATGGCCAGAAATTCATTTCACTTTTGCACGCGGTACCGCTGACCGAGACGCAGGCTTTAGGGTGAGATAGCACATCTTCGATCGTTTTGTATGAAAAAGTTGAACGAAAAGACGAGGTATGGATTACAAAAAAATAAATTAAGTAATACCTCAACAGTTGATATTCTTAGTCATGTGCACAAGTCATTCACAAGTCATATTCATTTATATTTTGCGGCAATTTTACCTTGTTTGTTTATTTCACCAATAATGGGTTTTCTTATATAATCACTATATTGGCCATACAATAGGACCAATCATTAGTCCTGTGCTAAAGGGATAAACTAGTACTTAGGCCTACACTAAGTTATTAGAGCAAGATGGCGGCGAAAAATGAACAAAGATGTTGTGAAGTGAAGACAGTATTTTAACACGCAGGGATCCTCGAATGATTGAAGTCGTCACGCTACCGTGTGTTTGTATTACGAGCCGAACTTTTACCTTTGTTTGGATGAGATGGGAAGGACGAGGATGCATTTTCGGAAGACGAAAACATTGAAATGTGAAAGAGACGAATCTCTTCTTGAAGTTTCAAATGCGAATTTGTCACTTGTGTTGTCGTCAGGAACCAACGAAAAATGGCATTTTGAAGTGCGATGGTCAATTTTATAGCCATTTGTATGGAAGACGAAGGTAAAATATATTTTTTGTACTTTTTTTTGCTGGGAAGTGCAAAACTTAAATCTGCGAATTCAATTTTGCCGAAACTAATATCTAAACACGTTACTTTCAATATGAGATCGAACAAATTGTTTATCTTTGTAGCAGCTCGTGCTATTTATTGTAGAAGTTTTGCCTTCTCACGTTTCTCTGTAAAATTCTGTTGTTTGTGTTCGTAGTTTTTTTTTCTAAGTGTCAATAGCTACTACGCGAGCGTGAAATTTAATTCTGGCCATGAGGGTTATCTTTTTCACGCTTCAGGTGTATGAAAGGGTAGGGATTTCACGAGTCGAAATATATGAAAGGGTAGGGATTTCACGAGTCGAAATATATGAAAGGGTAGGGAAATCTGTCATTTAGGTATTTGAAAGGGCCTTTCATTAAAATATTTCGAACACACATACTTCATGACTGTACTGTTCTAATGGAAAATATACGAAAGGGGTACCAATCGTCAATGGAAGGTATACGAAAGCGGTACCTTTTCTGTCAAAAATGTATATAAAAAGGTAAGTTGTCGGACCTCGGGGTGGAGCCTCCCCGTATTAAATATCTTTTAATACCCCCGATGGCTTGTTGTGATTATTCCGGGAAGATCCATTTCTTCCTGCCTCGCTAAAACCACAATCTGTTCTCGAAGAGGGATTTCTTCACTATGAAGTGACCGATTTCTGTTGTTCTAGCTGTCGAGTGATCCTTAGAATCTTTTTCTTCCGATTTGCCGTTTCAAAAAGCAAAAAGATTCGGAGAAAATCTAAAATTCTTGGGATGACTTGTTGTGATTATTCCGGGAAGATCCATTTTCCTCTGCCTCGCTGAAACCAAGAAATCCAAGAGGGATTTTTTCGCTATGAACTGACCAATTTCCACTCTTCTAGCTGTCGAGTCATCCTTAGAACTTTTTTCTTCCGATATACTGTTTCAAAAAGCTGTGTTTCGCTTCTAATACCGGCATACTGCTCTCTTGAAAATTCACCCGACCTCCATTTTTATTTGAAATTTGATCTTCCATGCGGGTGACTAAAACCTTTCTCTCTACCACTCCCCAAGACTCTCGCAGTTAGTGGATTATGATTGGGAGGCAGGGAAGGAATAAGCAAAACCTAAGATCAAAGAATATCGGATCAAAATCGGCAAAGTTCGTAGGTCGTTTGTATTCTATTGTTACACTTACTCACTCACTCATTAACTCAACGCGACAACAAAGTGGCTTCGCCTCCATAAGGAGACAGTAACCCACAAAAAAACTGTTCATCACCTTACAAACCCATCTGCTTCAGGTGGTTTTGAGTTGTGCCAAGCATTCTTCTGAATAATAAGGAATCCTTTTTGCCCAAACCAATCAATCTCTTTGGTGGGTGGAATGAACGAAACGAATGTACGATCTTTGAAGGGCCAAGAAACCTTTACTCTTGTTGTTGTCACCCATCCACCGCCCTCCTCTTCTGGGTATGTTTCAAGGATCTCGGTATCCAAGAATCCTTTATTCCATTTCTCGCGTATATCCATGGCTGTTGTGTCGAGAATTTTCGCCACTTTACGCGTGTTTCATGCATGAAGAGGATCTTCACTGGGAAAGGGTCATTAGGGAACACTTTCATCCAGTACTGTGACTTCCCAGGGCTGTTATGAATCTCTTCCCAGTCTCCTACAACATATAATTAAAGACATAAAGTTGCTGCCAAACTGTATATAGCTATGCTGGTGCCAGTACTCCACTTGTATTAACGTTATCTATTTTAAAAACCGGACACTGTGATCCTCTAGCATTCTTTATATGTTTCGAAAACCAAGAAGCAGGGCATGCAGGCCCATTTTGACTAAGTCTAGCCATCTGATCGTCCGCTGTCACACAGTGTACATCAGTACTGGGTTGAAGTTAGAACTCGTTTCTACCACTTCAGCCTCCGTCGACCTTGTGAACTATTTTTCTTTGTATGTTATCGCACGCACAACTACTCAAGTGATAGCAGTTTTTTTGTCGTCCCAGCTTTGTTGAACACTGAACTGTTTATAGTCTGTCCGCTGTTTGTAATACAACGTGCATCAGATACTACATTAGGTGTATTAACCCTGTGGGTTTTCGCTCGCAAGCCTTCACATTTCTGTTGAAATGTATCATTAGTTTATATTACTGTATATGTGGAAATAAAGAAACCTTTAAAACCTCTGAAACCTTCAGTGACCAGCTTAATTCCAATCAGATTTCTTGGTATTTAATAACGTTCTGTTACACTGTGCATTTTTTCCTGCAACTTGTCTCTCAATTGCCAATCTCCCATTGCCAAGTGCAGCATAGCCTGAAATGAACTTGTCTTGCAATTTTTTGTTGCCGTGATCGTTGTGAGGAGTAGAAGTCGGTTCTACTTTCCCAACGCTACAACCGGAATCAGCAACTTCTCACGCAATTTGTGATCTCAGTCCTTCAGCAAATTAAACAGGTGTGTCCCTCGCAGGACCACTCCCAAACAATGAAATTAAAGAATTATGCATCTTTTCTTTTTCCGTAGAGATGCGTAAATATCGGGGCATTTCTTTATAAACAATTTAAGTGTTGTTTAAAGAAACGTGAACTTTAAAGATCCCAGCGTATAAAGATGACGTACAGGTCGTTGAAAGAAGGTAAACCGGCGTCAATATACTTTTTTAATTACGCATTTGCTTTCAAACTCTTACAAAACATAGCTAAGAAGGTTTTATTGTGATGTCTCACTGTTCATCGAAAGTTGCACGGCCAATTTTGAAGGGCTTGGCTGTGAATCTTTATCATTTTTACGCATCATTATTTCCGTATCTTTCCCTTTCTTTACGCACTAGAAATCTTCTAACTTGCACAACGCTTAGAGCTTGGGTGATATTAAACAAAATTATTATTTTCAGAGTGTAAATGACAAATCAGTAAATAGAATTTAAAGAATTGGTTTTAGCCATTTGAAGGAATGTAATTTTAGAAGAGACCCTAGGAACGAGGTTGAATGTTTTTCTCTTTGCCTTACCATGCTGCCCTCAATTTTTGCCTACGACTTGCGACAGTCATTGCAGAAGTTATGCGCCATTATTTACTCCGGTCTTTACTCCGGTCTTTACTCGGATGTCTAAAAGAACTCTTCTATTATTGTATTTTAAAATTTCAATCACGCATCGTAGGGAAAGCGCTTCTCTGTTACCGGCGATGTAGAAATTGGATTTACGGACGAACACACGTCACTTCGAAAGGTAATGTTTTCGTCAGGGAGTATAGACTCAAATTTGACGAAAAGTAGCAACACTTGGCTGCCGTTCTAGCCGGTATTCTTAAATGGAAAAAGAGAGTTGTCTGTTAGTATCATTTCCCCGGCCCCTTTTAAAAAGATATAGCAGTGAAACATTTAAGATTTAAGCTTATTCATTTCACGCTCAAATTGTGTCCAATCAGTGGACATGGATTCTACTTGTGTTTCTTGTTGTAAATACGCATCAGTTAGCTTGTATTATTATGAGAATTGAATAGATCGCAAGCCTCAGTAAATTTCACCATCTTCATAACTTAAGTACTTATAAAATTTTTACCATATAGAAAACTTTCAACTGAAGGAATAGTTGTGCGCACAAATGTAATAGCGGAGCTCTGGCGGCCCGAAGGGTGCGGAGCACCATGGTTAAGAAAATATGGTAACCCATCTGCTCGAGAATCAGGAACTTCTTAAAAGATACTCCGGAAGGTGAATTTTCAACTGGTGAAATGGAAGAGCAAAACATTTTTCTCATTTTTCTTTGGATCCACTTGTATGGCGGCTGGATTGTGTGGTTGAAAAACAAAATGATTTAACCCTTCAAGGGCTTGTTCACTTTACTGCGGCATCTTGCAGCTCACCACGAAAGTTCACTTAACAATTCACCGGCTTTAATGGGAGGAACGAGTAGCTCAAACTTGGTGGAAGAAGTTCTTTCTTTGGACAAACCGTTTGCTATTTTTGTAGATGCGTGTTTTTACTTCAGTGGATCGATGCGTATTTTCAAGTCGTAGAAAGCTCGACAACACAGGTAACTTAAATAAATTGAAGTTTAATCGTTTTAACTTTTGTTCAGGAATGAAACTTGTATTTTTGTCTCGACTGGATATAAATAACAATCTACTCGTTTTGGACACAAAGAAGTAGCTAGTTGAATTGTTTGTTTGTTGTTTTGCAAGCGAACGAGTGTTTTCCACCGCTTGGCTGGCTGTACATGTTTTTTGACGTCAGTGTTTCTATAGTGTTGAGAACTGAAAGAAACGTTTGCCCTTATGTTATTAACACGTAATCGCAATGAGTCCTCGTAAAGTATCTCTCATGGTTTGCGCGACGAGGGCAATTTCAGCAAATTTCTGAAAACACAAGTGATATTAATCCTTAATTTTACTCGGCCCCATGCGATTAGTTATTCAAACTATCAGGATTGTTTTCCTTTTTCCCCTTTCTACGACATTTAAGCTTATGTCTAAGCTTAACGTACTACGAAATATGTTTGTTAATCCCCGGCTAAAGATCACACATTTTCATCCAACATCGTGTTTGTCGCACATAACGTTTGGTGGCTAAACGCATAACAATGTTGGACCAAACAGCGGACCAAGTGAGTCCAAAAAATGATTTTTGCGTATTATCGCTGAAATTCTCGACGTTATGTGGTTTATTTGATTGCTTTTTACCGTTTGTGTACGATTTGTTTGTTGGGGTGGCTAAACGATCAAACATTTGTTCGTAATGCGAAATTTTGGATGAACGTGATCAAACATGGAAAGCCATTTCATGCACTATTGTGAGAGGTGGCTAAACGTTCAAACCTGCTCTTCCAACGATGTTGATCGTTCTTAGATACCTAAATTTGTTTTCGAACAAATACACGCGTCGACTGTATTGCTTTCTTGTAATGTTTTGAGGTTTTTGAACCACAGTCAATTCCTGTTCACTGCTCTGAACATAAAATATTGGCGCGAGGAAAGCCATGCGGTGTTGCAATACAAGTAAAAAAAAATAATCGTGGAGCTCCGCTTCTAGGCTTGGCTAAATCTATATATTACTGATTTTGCCGAACGTTGTGGCTTTGCCGTGCGTTCCCCTTTTCCTGCATTGTGGTCGATGCCCATGTACAATAAATGCTTTGAAAATTTACTTGTTTCATATTTAAGCATCCTGTGGCGGAGGGGGGGGGGGGGAGGGGGGGAGGGGCACTTTTATAACGTAATCGATGTTTGTCCGGCCTAAAAAGGGTTATGTCCGAGCAAAAAATAGGTTTGACGGGACAATTTGACCGGCGCTAACCAAGAAATTATTTCTAGCACTGTTAAAATGAACATTTATTCGTGAATTTGTTCTTCCGAAGATGTTATTGAATTCCCGTCAATTTTTTCTGTTAATGTATGGCAAAATGTGTAGTACTAAATGCGAAAATCACGAACGTCGTCGTTGTCTGTAGTACGGTCTTCCGTGGCTCAAATATGTCATTGCAGCGGCTGCCTTGACTGGCGATGCGAAAAAAGAAATAAAGAGAAAAAAATAAAGAGTGCCTGAATTTGATGGTGTATATCTACCGAAGGCCTTTTCAATTTTCACAAAGCTATTAAGATTTGATTTGGTAAAACAAAATTTATGAGTCAGCCGTTTCAGATAAATTGGGTTCGGCTCACGAAATGTTCGGCGTCTGAATCGGGCCTCACGAAGAAGGGTGAAGTCTTATGTGAATAGCCTCTTTAACCCTACGGGTGTACCAATGTGGGTCTCGGTCAACGGCGGAGGATTGGGCTTGAGCAAGCCGTATGTCTCTAACGTTTTCCTCAATCCGTTCATGCATGCATCTTCCCGTCTCTCCAATATAAACCTTACCACATTCGCAGGGAATCTTGTAGACTACTCCGTCTTGTTTTACTGGATCGACAATGTCCTTAGGTCGCACTAGGTGTGATCTAAGAGTTGTGTCAGATCTGAAAACAGTCCGTATGCCTTGTTGTTGTAGGTAACGGCGAAGTGCCTCCGATGTGCCTTTGATGTATGGCAGAACCACACAGTAGATTTAATTCCGGGTTCACGTTCTTTAGTGGTTGTACGTCCCTTGGTTTTCGTAAGATTTTGTACAAACGAAAACGGATAACCGTTGGAAACAAGGACCGAGGAGAGGTGTTTCTTTTCATGAGAAATAACTGATGGTTTTCTTGTTTTCTTATGAGGTGTGTAGATCGATCGTACAGGCACTTGACAATGCCGCGTTTTACAGATTGCGGGTGGTGTGAATCATACGCTAGCTACTGGTCAGTGTGTGTAGGTTTTCAGTAAACACTGGTAGAGAGGTATCCATTCGAATCCTTGATGATCAACGTATCAAGGAAGGGAATTGAGTTGTCATTCTCGGTTTCCATTGTGAGACGGATCGTCGGCTGTTGACTATTGAGGTGTTGTAAGAACGAGTCAACTTTGTCACGATTTAAGATGGTAAATGTGTCATCCACATAGCGTTTCCAGATCTTAGGTGTACAGGGCGTAGATGTCAAAGCTTGCTCCTCAAAACCCTCCATGTAGAGGTTGGAAACGCACCAATCACCACCAGCCACGGTGCTTCTTATTCTCACACGCAACCAGTGGACACCATCGCCTGATGAAGACCAGCAGTATAGCGGTGAAAACGTCGCGACGCACATCTTTGTGACTCAATCGTGACACAAAAGATTAACTCAGCTATCAACCTAGCGTAAGTCTCTTTCATTCGCGGGCAAGTTGATTCCACATTTATTATATATAATTAGTGACAGACGAGGAGTCTATTTTTGCCCCCGCAGGGTTTTGGCCCAGTGGCCAAAACCCGAGGAGGCACTCTAGCAGTCCCCGCGTAAATGTATACAAGGAATTTCAAAAATGTAAGAAATATGTTTGTAGTATTGGAAGCGCGGACCGATTTGGTGAAACTATGCGCGCAAGGTTGTGCCGGGTAACATTTTTGCTTTCCCATTACATTGAACGCGTTTACTTTTAAGGCATAAACTCAGGCTTCTCTGAATATTTTTTTATTCAGCAAAACTTATTGTCTTTTTTTCTGTGTGTCTTAATTCACGGAATTTCGTATTACTTGATCTATACCTAAACAAACCCGGCGAAAACCGGGAAAACAAAAGAATACAGCCATCTAAATCTCAATTGTTGAACAATGACACTAAATCAAACATTGTTTCTGCGATTTATGTACTGGAGAAATATGCTTATTCCGCATGAAATTCACAGAACTGCTTTATTTCACCAACAACAATACAAAAATGAGCAACAATGTCTTCAGTATTTTAATATTTACAACCATAACTACTCAAAAATTAAAATACGGGAGCAGCTTTAGTGAAAACTATTTCTAGTTATATTTATCATCTTAAAATGGGATAGCCTGAGTATCAGGCTTTTCTTAGAAGGGGAGGGGAGAAGGAGAGAGTGAGGGAAAGAAAACCCTGACACAGAGTCTTTCAATTGAGCCTTCCGCCCCTCATCACAGCACGATATGTGTCTCCGAAAAACTAGCCAATCAAATTAACTACTGGTCAACCGCCTGTCAAGTGTGTCAACTGCCAGAGCGCATCTAATTTATATTTCGGCGACTAGAATTGTGTAAATAAACTTTTCACCGGAATGGAATAGGTTTGCGTAATTTGTCGTGAAAATCTACTCACAAAATACGGCAGTTGTGCTGTTACGGCGTCGCTGTTCTGTGAGACTACAAGCAAAAAGTGTTCAGGTACTTTGAATGGAAAGCCAGCCCCATAATTGCAAAATTATTAGTCACACGTACTATAGGAATTGTTGTTGGTCTGGATCACCAACGCTGGTTTGTATGAAGTCGGCGAGAAAGTTTGTTAATTGTTTCAAGCTTTTTAGTGTGTTACAACAAGTATTAACGGCTGTTTCTGTGGAGAAAAACCGGAGGAAATTTCAACTGCCTCCCTACCATCTGCTGAGGAGATTGAAGCATCGAATTTTACTGAATTTTAGAACAACATCATCGATCTCCGCTGGAATTACTCCGCCGGCTAAGCGTCAAAATTTGATTTCACACCGCGGGCATTCAGTCTTTCTCGTTGCTGGTTTACAATTAGCTCAAGCGGATCGGCAGACAACAAGCACTACATACGTTTTCCTTGTGCCACTTTTATCGAACCACTATTGCGAAAACACTTTTGGAATAAGCTCATATTTGAGGCTCTTTCTGTACCCTGCTGGGAGAATTCCAAGGACGTCTTTTCTTTCGACAAGAAGGCTTTCAAGGCAGAGTTCCTGTTCTTGTTTAAGCGTTATCCCTGGAAAGAACTTAAGCGCCCCTTCTAACTAATTTTTGAATTCGTTTCGGTCCATGAACAGACGATTCCGTCGCGGACCCGCAATTCAATGTTCTGTTCTTTTCTGTTTATGATTCGTTATTTCCGGTTATGTGACGTAAGAGCCTTTTGTGTGTTATCCAATCAGAGTAACGTCTAGATTCTGGACGTTGAACATGACCCGATCAATGGGTTTGTGTCAGGCGCTCCTTCCCTTTCACCCTCGGGTACTCGGAGGGGCTGATACTCAGGTGAAAAATGGGAAGAAATAAGTTGGTCGCGGCACGTTCGTCAAAGCGAGAAGACAACCTAAAACTGCGCGTGGTGCGAAAAACCAAAGAGGCTGCCACAAGTAGCGAAGAAATTCGCCCGAAACAAGCGCTGGCTGTAGCGATAATGCGCATGGGTAAGAATCCGAGTCAGATGAAGTCGTCTCGGTGAAATATTGTGTTTTAATAGTGAATGTCAGCAAGGATCAAACAAATTCGTAAATTCGCGGCAAACCTCGAAAAATCGATTTCGCTCAAACTTTGTAGCTAGATAGGATATTGTATCCTAAAAATCGCTGTGTAGTTGGTTTGCTTAAATATCGCTATATTTTCGATAAATATGCAAATTTCGACGACCCTCCGACGACCCTCCCTCTACACACTCAATTTTAACCCAAGTTTGGCGGACTCTCCTCGGCAATTAATATGGCTAATCGCTGTTAAAACCGGTAAAACCGTTCAAGTAACCTTTCCTTTGCGGTTTGCATGGCTTTGAGCTTGATTGTTTAAATATGTCCTTGCAAAATAATTTTTTCTTTAGGCCTATGGTTTTTAATCGAGAAAATACTCCTTATTAAATGTCTGTTTCTGAATTTGCTAAACCTTTGAATCGCTTGAAACTCTACTCAATAAATGACGGATAAATACCCTTTCGAATAATCAAAAGAAATCTCTGGGCAAATGTTTGTGTGTAATGCTACGCCACACCAAAGTTGATGGAAATCGCGTATGTCTGACCTCCAAAGGTCATCAAGGAGGCTAGAAATAACCTACATACAACGCTTCAGAAGGCCTCTGAAATGAAACGAAACTTCAAAACGATGGGATGTAAAGACAATTCGTACCTCTTGCTGTGAAAAGGCTAGCGTATTATGGTGATATGTTTAGTTAAATTGCTTCTTGTCGTCAACTTTCTGAACTGTGTTTACTCTTATCTTTATCCTGATCAATAAACGATTCTTGGTTTGCAGTCACGCAGGTAAAACATTTAACCACCAACCGTTCAAGAAACAGAAATCGGCATGTTGTGGAAGAGTTATAAGTAAATATAAACGCGTCAAAATTGTCTTAGGGCTGTGCGATAACCCGTACGCAAAATCTACCACTTATAATTACAAAGTTTAATATCGATGCATGCTGCCATGCATGTCTAATTCACGGAACCAACAAAGCCATGAGCGGAACCTATGGAGCCGCCGGGCTCTTAAGGCATCGTTTACACGGACGCGGTTTCCAATCGACACAATTTCATGACCTCGAAACCGCATCAAAAACGACACGGTTTCAAAGTGTTTACACGGAACCTATCCAACCGCTTACGTCAAGGCGATCTCGTTCTCAGGCATTCTTCTGGAAGCATTTACCTGTCCAAAAAGTTGTCCCATCAAACACGAGTTCTTCCAGGCCGAATCCAGAATCGTCGTTTTCCTTTCTATTCGTTACTCTGGAGCGTATCGACGAAAAAGTCAACATTTCAAGACATCTCTGCCTGTTATTACGATATGCCTCTTGGTTTATAGAGAGTAAAATATATGAAAGCTGAAAAAAACGAACTTAAATTGTGATTGTGCAAAAAAGCGCGGCACTCCGTGCGAAGTTCACCATATTTACCCTTCGCGAGCCAGTCAATTTCGCACCAAAATAAGTAACCGTTTTCAAATCGATGCGGTTTCGCCGTTTACACGACCAGTGAAACCGTATCGTTTTGAAAACGCTCTACTTTTGAAAGCGTTTTCAAAACGACCCGGTTCTGTTAACGAACTCGACCGGCGCCGTGTAAACGAAAGGCGTAACCGCATCGAAAGCGATGCGGTTACAAATGAAACCGCGTCCGTGTAAACAGTGCCTAAGACTGATTAAAACAGAAAGTATATAATATGGTTTAAAACTGTTTAAAACTTCCCCGAGATGTGTAGATCTCTTTTACTAATCTTTTGCTTCAAACAAATTGACAATGGGCCATGTTCTAAACGAGTAAGGGCCTGGAAACAAGGTTTACAAATTTATCGATTGGAAACAATTGTTTCCACTACATGAAAGAGCATCTCAAAAATACTTTTAGTCACCTGACCAACTTTGACGCTGTCCAGTTGAATTGGAGCTGAAAAAACACGCGTTTGAAAATTGTGAAAATTATGGACTTTGTATGGTTTGGAGGGACACACTTTCCGAAATAGAGACATTTGTACGGGATTTTTTTTAAGTTTTAAGTGCATGTTATCTGGCGGCTTTTCAACCAAACATACTCAAACTTCCTAAAACAGCTTATTTTCAGATACCCTTTCATGCGAGAATCGATTTAGTTTAATTTCATCGATTTTCAGTAAGGTTTGGATTCGTTCCCAAGTCCTTACTCGTTTAGAACATGGCCCATTGCAACCGCTGCTATAACGGATACTGCGTAGGCCATGGGCACTAGTCCAAATGTATTTTTAGAACCCCGTCTAAAAAGCGTCAAAAACGATCATGCGTCTTTTTACTACAAGCAGTACAGTTTAGCCTGCGTTACGATTCAGTGCGGCCTAAACATGGGAGGTTTGATCACTATTCTCAGTCAGAGAAACTGCAAAAATTTCAATCGAATTTTCCAGTTTTGCAATTTATCATAAAATCTCTAAATCACCCCACCTACCGTTTCTTCTTCTTCTCATTACATCGCCCCAAAACTATTCCTCCACATTTCTGAAAGTTTTTTGCTGTCAAACCACAGGGCATTTTGTAATGCTTTTCTGCGTTTGTGTTGATTTCATTCTTTGTATTCGTTTTGAAAGTCTCATAAGAAATCAAAAACAATCACTCGCAGTTGTTGAGGTTTTGAGATAATCAACCTATGATTTTCTACTATCGTCTTTCGTAAAAAGCGGTCGGAAGCAGAGTAATTCTGGGTCTTTGTTAGGAAAGAACAAACACTTTTGTTGGTTCCAGTCAAAGGACGTTCATGCCTATTATTTGTACACGTACTTACTGCGCAATTCACTCCTTGTGAGGCACATCCATTCCCCAGAGCACTTCCCTTTTTGCGCATGTCTGACGGGAATGATTGCAGGAAGAGCTCTTGGCAACTCTACGCTAGTGATTGTTTGTCAGTTTAAACAATGAAATTACTTCTGGTTGGCCAACTCGGTACACGCAAAAAACGTTCAGCGCGCGGGTTACTCTTGTGAAGCGAACTGGCTTCCAAAATAAGTTCACAAAACGAACATTAGTGAAACCTTCCTTGGACAAACAAAAGCTTCAATAATTGATTTCTGCTCTACCTTTAAGCGAAATTTAGAGTCTTTGCCACCTTTCGCTAAGGCATACTGCAAGAAGTTTTTAAACAGCGATGCCATTTTAGTTTGAAACCTCAAAAAAAGCTCGTCGATCCGTTTTCTGGGCAGACTCTAGCCAAAACGAACCAAAACTCTTTGGTTTTCTCTCTTTTTTGCTGGTGGAACTCCTCATGATGCTTTATATTAGCTATCCCAGTTCGGGCATGCGCCTTTCTACTTTTCGTTTTCTCTCCTCCATTTTTCTTTCGCTTTTCTTGTCTCGCTTTCTTTTTCTCTTGCTGGGGTTTTTCTGGGCTTCCTTTCGGCGGAAAAAAAGATTTTATTATTTTAGTATTAGATGGAAAGAAGTGCAGGTTGGTAGAGGGCATCCTTCCCTGGAAAATTGTTAAATTTCAAGTCCTCGGAAACGCGATTTCTGCCATTCTGAGGCAAAGTCAGCGTGTTTTAAAATCTCATTTCATAAAAATATAACAAAACTACGTAAAAAACATGCAAATTATCATTAATAAAACTATGATGAAAATATACTGCATTTCATCTTATTTCAATTTTGTATTTCGTCAAAGACGGGATCGACAAGAAGCATTCTTCGGGGATCTCTTTCGGCAAAAAGCTGAACCACAGCATCGTAGTTAACAGGCTTTTCGTAGTGAATATTCATCAGAGTCAAGCATGACAGTCTTTTCGTTGTCATGTTCGAACCCCGAACCCCGAATCTCCCTCCCCCCCCCTCCCCCCCAGATCCGCCCCAATGAAGGTAATGAGCACTATGAATCAACAATATTGAGAGTAAATCATTGTTTTTGATTTGTTACCAGACTTTCGAAACGAATACAAATAATGAGATCAACACAAAAACGCAGAGAGCATTACCTGCAGTTTGACAGCAAAAAGCTTTGAGAAATATAGAGGGGTAGTTTTGGGTGGATATAATGCCGTTTCTCGCGTTCTCTTGCACATTATGCAAATTTTCTTTCACCAATTGCTACATTAATTTTTCGTTTGATCAAAGGCAGGTGTAAAGTACAGGTCTCATTCCACACCACACAGGTACAGGTCACTGTTTTATTGATTGGTAACTAAGCCAAACAGTTTCTCCTCAATCTATAAGAAGATTTTGGATAGTGATTAGCCGGGGGTAGGAGACACTTTTGGGCTGCTATATGTATCTGTAGCGTGGTGACCTCTATGTTGATCTGTGGAATGTGATCTGTACAGTGAATAACTCAAATTTTGAAAAATGTGACCGTGATATGTTTACAGTAACCTTAAAAAGCTTTACTGTACATATATCCATTCTTACACTAAAATTTGGGTTATTTTAATTTGCCCTAGAAAATTGGATGAAAAATTAAGCCGTGTCTTCATCAGATATTAATTTCTTTTGTATTTCCTTCACGTATTCAGGCTAATATGTTAGGTTTTCAGATTATTATTTTTGTCTTTCAAGCGGTAACATATTTGAATCTCATCGAGATATGCATTCTTACGATGTTAATAGCATGAAAACACAGTCCTGAGAGAGGCAAAACCATAAATTTCCCGATAACAATGTGGTCTAACAAACATTTTACTTTCCCGGCCTTGCTCGACCTAGCAAAATTTTACCAATCTTTCTCAAGGTCACCCTTAAACCACTTTGCTTTTTGAAGCTCCTCTTCGTACGAAAATATCCTGAAATCTTCCTTGCCAACCTGCACATCTGACATTTCTACTAACTTGTGTCAACTGGTCTGAAAAACAGGCCGCTTTCTTAGGTAAACACTAACACGCAAGGAGGAGAATGAACCCTCTTTAGATTATTGTTTTTTTCGTATTCAAAAATAACCTCACCAACCTCGTTCGGGATAACATATTCCGTAGAACTTTGAACTCAAAAACAAGGTTAGTGAGGCTATGTTTAATACTAACAAAAGGATAATTTAAAGGCAGCCATTTTTGCATTGGGTCTACACACCTAATTCCAAAATGGCGACGAATTTATTATTCTTTTATTTCATGTTTAAAATTGTTATATCTCATTGATGTTTATGCCAGTTAGTGCATGATCAGTTCGGGGCGTTAGCCACGAGCTTTTCCCCTACACTACGCTACATTACGATCCCGCTACACTACGACATGAATTTTACACATGTTTACGGTGACGTAAGTAAACCTCGAAATTTGATTTGAATAAGTTGTTTTATCTTATCCAAAACGTTCGGATATTTGCCATGTTGAATTTCTGGCTCGCTAAAAATAAATCTTTGCACCTGTTTGAAATGCATTGCGCCTCTTTGCACCAAACCTTGACTTTTAATACGTTTTACCTGTAACAGTTACAAAAACTAGCCTTCATCTGTCACACGACCGAGCTAGTGAGGGGCGTGGGTCTGTTCTAACAAAAGGATTTGCATCGCGGTAAGTCCTTGAGTCCAACAATAGAAATAAATAAACGCTAAATGTTTTTGGGATGGATGCAAAGTTTTATATTGGTGGAAAATATTTTGGAGGGTTAGGTGCACTTTAAGTAGTTTCATGTACTTGCACCTTCGGGTTTTTACTTCATTATGGTTTTTGATTCTTGTTAGCCAACGCAACCGACCAACAGAGCTCCCAATACGTACCCTTATTCCGACTCACAAACTGAAACTGAAGCTCATAGTTAATAGAGAGAAATTGTTAAATGAAACCTAGCAAAGCTCTTTCTTATAAACATGTTTTTGTTTGCTATTTTAGGACTTGCACAAATAACAATAGGTGACTACGCGTGTCCATGCAACTAACCAATAGAAACATTGCGATTATGTAATTCATGCATAGTATACGAGTGCAAAACAAACGATGTGCACGGTCATGGACCTTCCAACATGAATCTTAGCTTCTTTGTTTTGCTCCTTTAATGTTTGCCGGGCTTCATATTAAACCATTTCCCTCTACTAACAACGATGTTCAACTGATATCGTTAATTTATCTGGGGCCAAAGATTCCACTGGTAATCTTTACGCAATCTGAAAATTATCAGTAGGCCCTTATTCAAGCTAACCACCAAGAAAGAACTAATAAGTTCATTATGGCGTTTCAGCATGACGAGGCGACCGCACAACACATTCAAACGCATGAACGGGTGAAGTAGAGAAAAAAAAAAAAGATACAAACAAACTGACCACGTACCTACACACCGTTAACGAATTTCACGACATAAAGTTAAAACCGCTCCGCATCGAAATCCTTAGAACGTCTGTGCGAAAAAGCATCCTTGGCTCCGACGAAATGTCAACTCAGCTTAAAGAAACGGTCAAAGATGGCGGTCCTTTAACAAAGGCACACTCGGCGTCGCCTTGTAAGGATCCTTTATATAAAATTCACGAAAAGTGACATCTTTCCTATTGTTTCCTCCACCAAGCACTTGTTTGATGGAGGCTAAATTTACATGTCGCTAACAATTTAACTAAATCAAAACGGAAACCCAGAAATAACGGTTCAGTCAGGTATTATTTTTTGAAATCCACGTTTCTCCACGTTTCAGTTTTGACCCCTTCCTATCTCAAAACAAACAAGAGGTGGGCCTGCAAAATACATTTTTGTAAAACTAATTTAGCGCTAAACGAAGGAAATGAGAGAATCCCACTGTCCTTCTTACATCTGGCGCATTGTGCTCGCTATGATGTTCGAGTCTATTTTTGTTTGTACTGAATATCCATAGACCCTGTCAACACATATCCCTTTAAGGACGTTCGCACCAATTGTCTGTGCGCAACTTTCTCTGTGCATCTCACGTATGCTTCAAACTCCGGTAGATTCCAGTTTTTGCTTAGTCATGTTGCGCAACACCGTGACTTTGGAATTCGAAGACAGTTTAATCGCGATTTACTCCCTTAAATGGTCGGTGACCCAGAAACAGATTTTATTTACAATTATCTCCACGTTGTCCAAAAATGAACAAAAATCAATGTGGGAAGTTAAAAAAAACTTTCAAGATTTCTGTCCACGGGACATGGGATCTTGCCATCTTGCGGCTGCAAGGCGCGTGGTCGCTAAATGCAAACTTGTTCTTTAAGGAACCTCACCACTTGACTAAATTCACTTAATAGGTCCACAATATTTAGCAGAGAACATGTCACTTCAAAGATCTAATTGCAATATTTTTTGGCTTACATACACTCTGGCTTTATTCGCTAACGAAGCCGGATTTTTTCAGATTTAGGGTGTTCTTCTGGGCATGTTCTCTCCAAAACGAAGTCGGTGTCCCCCATTTTTTTTTTTTTTTTTTTACATTTCTGACATAACTAACTCATCATCTTACAGTGGTAAAAGTCTAAAAAAAAATCAATGTTTGAAAATTTTCGAGTGAACTTCCTTAAAATTGCCATACTGCTTTACAGCTGAATCCATGAGAAAATAATGCTTGTAAACCAGAAAAATGTAAAAGAGAAAAACGTGGAAGTTGCCCCTGAAAGGAATCGAACATAAGCTATCTTCATAAGAGGCGGTGTCAATGACCACTACACTACGTATCATTCACATATTAAGGGGGTGAAAATAGGGTATTTATTCAAAAATGACTGATTATGTAGTTTACATCCATGGAAATTTAATTTCTACTCACTTATCCAACGGTTTACGATTCGAGATTTGGTCAGAGAAATCTCCGAAATTATTCGCCCAAGCATCTTGCAGAAAAGAAAAGAGAAAAAAAAAAAACGAAGGTCAGCTTCGAGAACATCTTTCGACGTTGCGTGCAGTTTTGCATGGAAGGGTCACTCAACTGCACGCTAGCTCACTCAGGTCACGTGCGCAGCTTAAACCCTTCTGTGGAGTGGTGCGTGTTGGACACATGCGCTGGGAAAATCGCTACACGAAGGCGAAAAATAATAAAAGATTCAGAGCCTATTTATTGACTTGATGCCTTTCAGGCCCAAGTAATTAAAAAAAAAAACACCAGGCGCCTTAGTTAAAAAGGAAAAAAAACGTGAAGCAGTAGCAGGCAAAATTAATAATTGAAATGTTTTATTAAAACTGTAAGAGAATTACTAGTGGAAATACAATGTTACATAACGATATAATTAAAAGCATAAATGCAAGTGTTAACACGAAAGTGCTTCCTTGTAACATAACTGTCAACGTTATATGTAGACCTTTAATTTCACATTGTTATATGGATATATATTTGGCAGAACATCTACCCCATGAGAACAAGTAAAAACTGAAATCCCATATGGATTGAAAATATATGGGAAGATAGTCGTTTTACTATGTCAAATGCAACACAACACAACAGAACTCCTTAATGTGAAAATACAATCTAATACAATGTGTTGCATTACTACAAAAGTGTTAACAAGAAAGTGTTCTTATGGAAATATGTTTGGCAGAACATCTACCCCATGAGAACAAGTAAAAACTGAAATCCCATATGGATTGAAAATATATTGGAAGATACATGTACTCATTTTACTATCTTAACTGCAACACAACACAAGAGAATTCCTATGAAAATACAATCTAATATAATGATATGTTGCATTATTACAAAAGTATTAACACGAAAGTGTTTCCTTGTAACATAACTGTCAACGTTATATGTAGACCTTTAATTCACATTGTTATGGATATATATTTGGCAGAGCATCTACCCCATGAGAAAAAGTAAAAACTGAAATCCCATATGGATTGAAAATATATGGGAGCATACACGTACTCATTTTACCCCCCAAAAGGGGCTCAATTTTCCCCAAACAGGGCTCAGTAATTCCCTCAAAGGGCTCTTTTTTCCCCCAAATGGGGCTGATGAAGCTTAATGTCGCTTCAGTTATCTTCAGTTATCAATGTCATCCTTGCTGCGTGGCCATTCTGTTGGCGCCGAGAGCATTGCTCTAAGACTTGCAAACATCTTTTAAGGCCTTCATTCGGCCGGATTGACCAGTATTTCGAAAGCTGTGGCATATTGAGAAGGAAACTCTTAAGAAATTCATCATAAAAGTTAGAAAAGCAAAAGTTCACTCCCCGAAATCACTCCAAAAGCTGACGGTTTTCGCTGCGAGATGTCGCTTCGGTCAAAGCACATGGTCGAAGCACAGAGATCAGCTGTCACGTTTTCGTTCTGCAATTCAATTGGTCCCGGAATTCCCTCGTGTGTTCGTGCTCGAATGCGAATGCAATTGTGCGCCCCTTCATCTCCGAACACTGGATAATTGTATATCGACATTGGTTACTTACGCGTTACGCGTGTTAAGCATTTGCTCTTCACTTCATGTAACTTGTCACCTAGGGTCACCTGAGGGAAACCTGAGTGTTGTGAGTATGACGTCATATTTTACGCTACATGAGAACTTATGCAATTTTTTACGCTCTTACATTGGTGTCTACGTGCTAACGCACTAGACAACTTCGTCCAAGTTTAAGACAACTCCTCGGCCAAAGTTATAAATAAAAAATGGTCACATTTTGGGCGTTAACAGGCTACTCAACTTATAGAGCGGCAAAATCGATCTAGCAAGTTGAAAACTTGCTTCTACTTTCGAGTTCGTTTGGCTAGGGCTTTCGTCAGTAACTGAGAAAGAAATGGAGTCACAAATCTACAACTTGGTCACGAAATTGCGCGTCATCACTCTGGGAGACCAGTTTCATAACGACGTCAGTTATGTTCTGTTACAACGTCCCGAATGGCCGTTTCATTCGAAATAATATAATATTTTTTTTCTGATACTTAATTCCGGAACCTGGAGCAGAGGGTGGTGGTGTTGGGGAGAAGGGACGGGGGGGGGGGGATGGGGTGGGGGAGGGGGGCAGAGGCGGTTCCTTCGTAACTTGTAGACAATTTAATTCTTGGGAATGCAACTGGGTAGGTACAAAGCACGTTTAAGACTGTGGCCTCGGGGGTTCGAAAGGTAGCGTTGCATATTTAAACGTCGCTTTGTCTAAAATCTACAAAAAAACCCCAATTTTTTCCACGCAAATATTAAGAAAAATAACCGAATAATAAAAATAACATGAAGAGCTATAATCTTGTTGCCAGGGAAACATCAAGTCACGTGAACAACCTCTACCGGAGTTTGATTTGTCTGCGATGCAGGCTAGATTACATTCGGCCTAACCTCAGATCTACCTAAATGGATTCATTACGATATGAATGCTGGTGGACGAATGCTGGTGGACGAACAAAAGGAACTAATGAGAGATCTATTGTTTGCGTTCTCCACCTGTAGGAGAGAGGTTCATGGCGAAATGTCGAGAATATGCCATATTGTTTCTGCCGCGGCCGGCTTCGTATGTTGCTCTTAGGCTTTTGCGTTGCTGTATCATGTTTTAATGCGAATTATAACTAATAGCTCCTCGAGAAGAAAATGAATCACTGAGTTGTTATTGTCGGCTATTCTGCGATTTTCTATTGAATACTGGTGGACATTTCACGAGAAATAAATATCATTTGGTATACAACTGCCTTTCACGCGAGCTGTAGACTATTTTGCTGGTATTTCGACTTATTTTACTGCATATTTGATCACTAACGTAACGTGTTACCTTTCCTCGATGTGTCTTCAACTCTCATTGTACCGCTGGTCCTTGTCACCAGATAGGAATTTCAGTTGCAGAACGTAAGCACGTCTTGATGGTACTTGTCGGAATTCTGCTAGCGAATTTAAAAGCAACATACTCCTGAAGTCGAGAAGTGATTCTGCTTTAGAAGTGCTTTGTTGCCAGCGACGAACACAGGCGGTAAAGTGAAACCTATTTACGCGAGTTTTAGTCTTCCTTGCAAAGTTGATGTTGGAAGTTCCAAATGGTCAACTTCTTTGCAACAGAAGACGACATTCAAAATCAAACCAGATTGCCTTTGTGCACCGGCGTCGCTGCTTTCATTATATTAGCGGGCGTTCATCAACGTGCAGCCACTCCTTAGCTTTTCTAGACTCAGACTTTAACTTTCACTGGTCCCTATGACCTGTAGCTACTTTTGTTATCAGGGTTGGGGGAGGGGGGGGGGGATTGTTTGTGTTGTATCGTTTTGGTTTTCCGTTCTCCAATCACAGACCGTGGCTGAAAAGCTAAAGGGTTTCCTTTATTGTAAAAGACCACTTTGTATTACAAGCTATTTCTTGCTATTTTATAGAAAATACGTGCTGATTGGGTTAAGATAATTTCTATATATTGTTACATATTTTCGATTATAATTCATAACGAAGTTACAAAAAAAAAATGATGTTTACTCGCACCTTTTTTCATGTTCTTTAAAACTTGGTCAAACACCTTTGGCCGTTTATAAAAGTATGAATCCATGACATTTACCCTCTTCTCAAAGATTCACTCGACTCAGGAGCCCATTACTAGGAGCGTAAAACGGCCCTACATTCCTGTCACGGTGTTTTCACATACCGACTTATTTTAAGATTTACTTTCCCGCCACTTTCAGACTGCCACATGAGCGTCGATCACCAATCTGGTATGTAGATGCAGAGCCTTTGTTTTCGCTCATTAAAACTATTGTTTTGTGGCACTCTCGATGCTGTTGACGTCCTCGTTGCAAGTTTTTGCGGGGAAAGATAGTCTAAAAATTGATCAGTCTGTAAAAATGCCGTGACATAGGCGGCTTAGTACGGGAATTGTACGCTCCTAGTGATGGGCTCTTGCTTGACGCCTATCTTCTTTTCCTTGTCTAAAAACGCTAATGAATAAGAATTATGTTCTCTTACTGAAACTGGATTTTGCACTTGTTTAAATTTAAAATAGTTTTGCAAAATTACCAAATATATTCGGATGTTCCTTCCTATGACAAAATAAAACAAATCGAATAAGAAATGGATTCAAATTATTACTTTTTTGGCTGCGAAACTCCTCAGGGGTGATAAAGGAAAACGCATTATTTGGTTGCTGCTAGCTGGGGCTGCAAGGATCAAAAAGACAGTATGCGACCTTGACTTTAGAGCGCCGGGTGGTTATCCTGGGATTTTTAGGCTGAAAAGACCCGCCACATTATAGTAGCTTCCAAGCGCTCAGTAATGGATAGCAACAGAATTAGCCTCCAAACACACTAGAAATTTATTCTTGCTTTTAAATGTAGCCAATAGCTTTTACACATTGCCTTCGTTATAGCTTAATGATTGTTGTATGCGCCTTTTCATTTATGAGATAAATGATCTTTGCTATCAGAAAAATAACGAACCATATTTCAGAGAGAAAGGCCTTGATGAAGGCTCTAGATCGATTTAAAAAAAGCTCAGTACTAAATTAAAAGGAGTAAATACTTTGTAAGACGCTACCTTTGTTTTGCCTTATGTGGAAACTTGGAGGGCATGTTAAACCTATGTGTAGTTGCCATAGAAACAACTATTTGTCATACCAAATTGTTGTCATCACCCCACTTAACGGGCTTTGAGGAAACACTCTAAAAGTTAATATATTCCCTCCAACTTTCATTGACATCAGCTAATTAAAAACCCCATATATAAGGTTGGGGAGGGGCACAATAACTAGCACTAGGCTTTCAAACGAAAGAAATATCGATATGAAACAGAGTTAATCAAAAAGCAAAACGCCAATGACTTTACTGTTAATTTAGCTGTATATGGAATATGTAAGGATATTACCTCCTTGTTGCTATCAAAAATTCGAAACTGCCAGTTTATGAATTATTTAGTCAGTTGCTTTTTCCCGGCTTTACAAAACATTTGCAGGCACCAAACGTCTGTGTCGTAAGTCTTTACAAGCATTGCTGTCTTTCAGTAATTCAAAGACTGATTGCTGCTCATTTAGCTATAATTACCATCTCTTTCGAGAGAACTATATTTACATTCTATCTCAATAGAAATGATAATTAATCCCCTTAAGCTAGAAATGCTACCAACACGAAACTGAAAATTTTTATCCCCTGAGTAAGTTGCTTCTCTATGATACACGGATCATACACCCAATTCAAAAAAATGGCAGCCTTTAGATTATTCTTTTGTTCGTATTCAAAATAGCCTCACTAACCTCGTTTTTGAGATCAAAATTCTAAAGGATTGTTATCCCGAATCAGATTAGTGAGGCTATTTTAAATACGAACAAAAGAATAATTCAAAGGCAGCCATTGTTGCATTCGGTCGATTGCGTGTACTAATTACCACTACTGAAGAACATGAAGAGCGAATTGCCACGCTTGAAGTATTTCTTCAGTCATCTCGGCTGTGGAAACAGAAAGAGTTGTTTATATTGATACAATGGACAATGGTAATCTCGTTTTTGATTGGTCAAGAGAATGAATGAACGTCACGAGCCAAAGAAGGTAAAACAAAAAACACAAACAAGACAAATAGATTCCATTTGTCAGTGCGCATGTACTCTGATGACGCACGCTGAACGGCAAAAGGTTGTAAGAACATCAGCTATCAGTCAATCAGTACACACGGCCGGCCAAATGGAATCTAAATATGTGAATGGATCATTCACATATCCATTATTCAATCCGTAGTAGTTCAAATATATGATTTCCATATAATCATTCTCTCATATTCATCACTCCCGGGTATATTACGAACCAACAAAATGACCCGCTCCCACATGGCTTGTTAGCCTGTTTGGTAGAGCGCTGCACCGGTATCGCAGAGGTCGTAGCCATGGGTTCGAATCCCGTATACGCCTCATATTTTTTTCCAGGCTTTATTTTCACTACTACTTAACTAGTGTTCATAACTACGATGATCATTGAGACACATATTCATTCTTTAATCCGCAGTTCAAATATATTATTTTCCGATATATTAATTCTCACAAATGGAATCTATATTTGTTAGATTAAAATCAGTCTCTGACGGGAACGAAAGAACGAAGAAAGGAAGTAAGGAAGGAAGGAAGGAAAGAAGGAAGGAAGGGAGGGAGGTAGTGAGGGAGGAAGGGAGGGAGGGAGGGCGGACGGAAGAAAGGAAGGGAGGGAAAGAGTGGGGAGGATGGGAGGAAGGGAGGGAGCCAGGGAGGGAAGGCGGAGGGAGGAAGGAAGGGAGGGAGAAAGGGAAGGAGGAAGGAAGGAAGGAAGGGAGGGAGGGAGGAGGGTGGGAGAGAGGGAGGAAGGAAGGAAGGAAGGGAGGGAGGGAGGGAGGGTGGGAGAGAGGGAGGAAGGAAGGAAGGGAGGGAGGGAGGAGGGGGAGGAAGGAGGAAGGAAGGAAGGAAGGAGGGAGGGAGGGAGGGAGGGAGGGAAAGGAAGAAAGAAGGGGGTGGAAGGAAGGGAGGGAGGGAGGAAGGAAGGAAGGAAGGGAGGGAGGGAGGGAGGAAGGAAGGAAGGAATCTAAGTATTCAAAGGCATCAACAGTAGTACAAATTACAATTTAGGCTGCCACTCAAGTGAAAAAAAAAATGAGTAAATACAAAGAAGAAATCTTTGAGTTACTAACTGGCGACAGATGAATATCAAAATGGCCACTACAGCAATGACAGTCAGCGCAATCAAGACAATGCCAGCCGTTAGTAGGGCGATGATAGTATCTGCAACTGAAAGGGAAAAAAACGAAAAGCAAGGATATTTTCATCAAAAGTAACAAAATGTAATTCTTAAGAAGCTTCAACTTACTACATTTTAACCGAATCTTTTCGCATTTTCAGCTGACTGACTGTTGACTGGAGACCGGGAAGATATACTTGTTTACCATTTCATCTGAAAAACTGATTGGTCGACGGTAGCAGTAAATGGGACTCATCAAAACGAAATGGAAATTTTAAGGGACGCGCGTTCCATTTCCACGGCCTTTTCGAGATGGCGGAATAATGGCATGCACTTTTCAAGTCATTATAATTTATCAAGTGTGGCGTCACTTAAGGCTCCATTCTTGGTTCTCTTCCTGATTTACATTAATGATATGTGTGATGTGTCAAAGGCTTTAGACTTCATTCTTTCCGCTGACGGCACTAATATCTTCTTTTCTCCCAAAAAATGTAAACGTTATTTTAAAAGCTGTGAATAGAGAATTACCGAACCTAACAGACTGGTGCCAAGCCCAACTGTGTTTATTGGTCTTATTTTTAATGAACATTTAACGTGGCATGGAAACCACACATTGGTAAAGTAGCTAAGAAAATATATCAACATATATTGGAATAATTATATAAAAAAAAGTGTTTTTCTTTCAACCTCTTCTTTATGCACTTTATTGCTGCGAAGCCACCAGGCATCGCGGCAGACTATTCCAAGCTCCTTACGTGATTAGCCTGGGTTGCCTGTGCCTGAAAGGAGAGGCGTTTGAGATTTTCAGGATGTAAATCACCTCTTTTGCCTCGATCTCGTGGCCCTCAAATCGAGGCCCCTAACTCAAAATCATATCAATCACTACAATCGATATCAATCTTCGGCTGATTTCGATATATATCGGCAATCGATAACTATTTCCAGTAAGGTAAATTTGCATAACTCAATTTGACTTGTGTGCAGATTGAAAAGCGACGGAAATCACGGAATGTTCCATGGTGGACTCATTCTTCTCAAAAAACTGAGACCTTGAACGAAACTCATATTAAACATGAAAGTTCCTCACCATAGTGAAGAAATTAGACTAAAATCTGTAAAATAAAATAAAAAATTAACTCCGAGGCTGATTTATTTTGCACCGAAATTGTAAACATAACTCGCTATTGAAATCTTTTACTTTTCAGCAGTAGAGTAGCGCAACAAACCTAAAAATTGTAGACATAACTCGCTATTGATATTTTATACCTTTCACCAGCAGAGAAACGGAACAAAGCTTTCTCGATACATTTTGCAATTGTTCGTAAAAACGTTTACCGACATTTACACGAGCAGTACAAACCTTTGTCCTTGTCCCTTTTTTCGCTTGGTGTTTCTTCTTCTCCTCCTAGGAACAAGAAAAATAGCAATGAACACAAGGACATGCCAATTAAAACTGATAAACCTAAATCCATTTTCAAAGCTTGTAATGGTCAGCATGTATGTGTCGTAGGTGTGAAGATTACACCTACGATAGGGACTTTAATTCGGTTTAATGAGTAACATGTCATTAACGATTGCCTCGTTAATGAGATGTTACTCATTAAACAATTACGACCGTGTTTAAATGTACAATCAGACTCAATTCGCGCAAAGGTCTTTGTCTAATTATAACTTATGCAAATTAGTGACTCTGAACTCTTAGTTACTCTTGAAATCGTATATTTCATTTAGTTTCCCTTGACAATGGCGCCAAGATGTCGCCGAAACGTCGGACTCTTTTATCGCTAGTTTTTGCCTGTATATGTTTCTTAAATAACACGAACGTTAATTTCCTGTAATAAGTAAGATCGAAATCAGAAGGTTAAAAACATTCTTATTTTGGTACCACGAATTGCTAACATTTTCAAACTTGTCTATGTATTGTTTATGTATTTAACTTAGCTGTCGGTATTAGGGGTAGTAGAGGGGTTAGATGGTAAACCTCGCCGCTTTTATACCGGGAGGTTAAAGGGGCACTCTCACGGCACTTCTTGTCATATGTTGTTCAAATCGTGAGGAGGTACATTTTCTATTCCGTGATCGGCCCGTTTAACACGAAAAAGTAGACTTACGATTATTTCTTAGACAGAAAAAGACGTAGTATTATTTTATGACGATTTTTTTCCGGGACACAATGACGAAACTTGAAAAAAAGTTAACCTAATTTTTTCAAATAGTTTCAGTGCACATAATAAGTATTTCGAAGTAAAACTGCCACATTTTATAAGCGTTCGACTTTGAAAACACATGTGCATGTTTGGGTTCAGACCCAAACTACGTGATGCTTAAGGAGAGCGGAAGAAAAATGGCAGTCGTAAAAAGGTGTGACGTCTAGCGGAGTGCGAACAGCATGGGATAGCCGAGTTTCTTTGATTGTATTTTTGCCTTTAGACTTAAGCGAACGTTTGAAGGTCCTCAGCAATTAGGCTAACACATTATAAATGCAAGGAAAAATCATATCAATTCTTACCAACACTGCAGTTTACTCCAGTGTAATCGACAACGCAGCTACAAGTGTAACTACTCACACCATTAGTACATGTACCACCATTCTGACAGGGCTGCTGAAAACAGTAGTCGACATCGCTGCAATTAGATCCAAAGTAACCCGACACACAGCTACAAGTGTAGTTGTTCACATTGTTAGTACACGTGCCACCATTCTGACAAGGCTGCTGAAAACAGTAGTCAATGTCACTGCAGTTAGATCCAGTGTAACCAGGAACACAGCTACAAGTGTAACTGTTCACACTGTTAGTACACGTGCCATCATTCTGACAGGGCTGCTTAAAACAGTAGTCAATGTCGCTGCAGTTAGATCCAGTGTAACCAGGAACACAGCTACAAGTGTAGTTATTGACACCGGCTACGCAAGTTTCTCCATTCTGACAAGAATGATTAGCACAAATTGCTGTGGAGAAAGAAAACAGAAAAAAAATCTATCGCAGACAATGAAATGTTCGTTTCTGTCGGCCCCGAGTACTGTTGCTTCATTTTACTCTTTAGCCAAGGAATTCAGTTTTGATTTAAATGAAGAAAGTTTTGTTCCAAAATAGCTATCATTTGTCTGAACAGTTTTCTTCCTCACAGCATATATCGAGGATATTATAATGTCAGTGTCAAGCAACAAGGCTCCAGGGAAAGATGAATTCCCAGTCCATGTCATCAAAGAAAGGGAACATTTACCAAGAACCAGAGCAGAAAAAAGCATGGCATTCGACCGAAACGTCTGTTATCAAAAGAACTGATGGGAAAACGCTAGGTGCGATGGATAAAAGGAAGCTAAGTTACAAGATACTGTTGACAAAGTGAGAAAACGTTGAAGCTTCTCATTCCAGCATAAAGAAAGAAATGGTAACTTTAAACTTCTGATGTGTGGCGCACAACTGGAGCTGCGGCCGAACAGTCCAATTAAAACATCAAAAACAACTATTTTTCTCATTTTTACCCGGAAGGGGGGAAGGGGGTTAAATACTAGACTTAGTCTCTACATACTAGACTTAGTCTATTATCTATTATTATTAGCTACTCTTGTCGTTTATCTACCTATATTGATTTTAAATACCATTATTGTAATTAGTACTACCAGTTTAAAGCTGAAAATTGTTTTCCCATTTTGTGATGCGCGTGTGAGCATCTTACTATGTAACACGCGCAATAGAAGTAAATAAATTATTATTATTATTACTAGTAGTAGTAGTAGTAGTAGTAGTAGTAGTAGCAGTAGTAGTAGTAGTAGCAACAGCAGCAGCAGCAGCAGCAGCAGCAGTAGTAGTAGTAGTAGTAGTAATAGTAGTAGTAGTAGTAGTAGCAGTAGTAGTAGTAGTAGTAGCAGTAGTAGTAGTAGCAACAGCAGCAGCAGCAGCAGTAGTAGTAGTAGTACTAGTAGTAGTAGTAGTAGTAGTAGTAGTAGTAGCAGTAGTAGTAGTAGCAACAGCAGCAGCAGCAGTAGTAGTAGTAGTACTAGTAGTAGTAGTAGTAGTATATACCACACAAGTGAATAGTGCTTTTCGCGTTCTCTGATTGGTTAACTCGGAGGTGATTAGCAAGATAGTACTATTCACCCCACTTCGGTGGATATTCGTTTATTATTATTATTGTTATTATTATTATTATTATTATTATTATTATTATTATTATTAGTGAACTACAGATATACTGCAAACAACTCTAGATCTGGTTTGGCAGAAAGAGCCCACGCTGACCTTGAACAAGCAGTGCTCTTCGATATCAAATCTATGTGAAAAAAAAATAAATTAGATTTGTATGGTCAACGTTTCCATGGTCACATATTTTTTCAAAGTTTAGAAGTTTTAGCGGAGTTCCTTAGAAAGGCCAACAAAAGCGGAACCCTATACTTAAGAAATGGAAGATGAACATTTAAGATGTCCGCCGTTCAGAACGCATTGTGAAATTATGGGATTTGTTTGGATATTCAGAAAGAACAAGATAAAAGTTAGAGCCCTACTTGCCAAAAGCAGCTTTTTCTTACTGCTTGAGAGTGAGATATTAGTACCGTTATGCTCTGCTGACTCCATACAAATCCTTCTGCAATTTACTTCGTCCATAACGTTATGAGGCAAGTCAAATTTAGAAGGATTTGTATGGATTGAACAGATCATTACGGTGCTAATATCTCAGAGCAAATTGGCTCTTTCTAAAAATCTCAACAAATCCCATAATTTGAAAAATTGTAATATTTGTGACGTCACACTTTAGCACTCTATACGGTGATAAAGAAGGCACACAATTTGTTACTTCTCCTGAGCCATACTAGCAGCCTGCTCACCATGGGCACAGTCAAACCTTTAACAAATTTTAATCACAAATTGCAAGTAATAGACAAACAATCACTCTGAAATCAAACAAACTGTTTGAGGGATTACGAATCCTATTCTTTAACCAAAGAAATTTAAAGATGTATCACTTCTCACCGCTTTCAACTTGATCTTTAAAATACTGTCTTGTTTAATAAATAAAACAAAATTGCTTTCCACGTCATAATAGAGTCCATAATTGTCTTTCCACGTCATAGTTGGGTCTGGGTCTCTCATGGCCGAGTGAAAACGTACGCGAAACCGCTCCCGCTTTATTCGTCATTAATTGGTGCAGCTATTTCTTGTATGGCGGAATTTTTTAGTATTTTAAAGCGGAAAACTAGAGGAAGTAGTAGTAGTTCAGAAAATGGAGCTCTGCCACCGAAAGAATTTGCGAGCGTCGCTGGACATGGCGGAAGATCTTGGCTCGAAGCTACAGCTGGTTTTACAAAAATTGAACAGTTTAGAGAGCATGGTCGAAGGAGTCCTACAACGATTCAACAATCTGGAATCCTCCCTAAATGGTATTAAAGGAGAAGTTGCCACACTTAGCGTCAAAACTGATGATTTTGAGAAGGCCGTAGGGACTATGGACAGAAGCTTAACATTCTTAAACATCGAGATAGAGCAATTAAAGTCAAGATTGAACGAAAATGAAGCGGAAATTAAATCCCTCAATAACCGCATCCTCTATCAAGATGTCTACAGCCGACGCGAGAACCTAAATTTCTTTAACATCCCTGAGTCAACCGAAACAGCGGAAGAGAACGCTAAGGAACTTATTTATCGTTTTATTGAAAGGAAGCTTAAAGTGGATAATGCACGCGACATTGAGTTTCAACGCGTGCAGTGCATCGAATCGGAGCAAAGAAGCCAGATTCTCCCCGACCGATCATTGCCCGTTTCCTTCGCTTTCCCGATCGTGAGAAGGTATTTAGACGAGCGTTGGAGTTGAAAGATGAGATCGATGTGAGGCTGTATGCTGACTACCCAAGGGAAATACAGGAGCGGAGAAGAAAATTATGGCCACGTCTGAAGCATGCGAGGGAGGAAGGCAAGAGAGCTTTTTTCGATAAGAAAGAACCTGGCAAGCTTATTATTGATGGACACGTGGTTACTTAAAACTTTAGGTTTAATCGCTCAAGTGCTTTTTTTTTCTCTTTTCGCTTGTTTTTTTCCCACATTATGATTATTATTGAAGATGCATGTTATTTTTTCTAGTCATAAACAGCGGGAGCGTTAGTGTCACCTTTTCATGAATTGTAAATATGCCAAAAGCTCTAAATCCCACCTGCTGCGTATATGATTCAGCAATCAGCAGCTCTCATAATAATCTATTGTTTTTAGTGTGGTGTCTTAGTGTTAAGAATGACCCTTTTGTGTTCAGATCATATTTTATTTTCCTCAAATTAGTGACATTCTCTGTGCGTTTCACAGGATTTGTGCTCCGTACGTTACTTTGTGATAATTTCCATCTTCGCATTCGAGAAATCTTACGTAGATTTGAAATTATTGTCTCTGGAAAGCTCTCTTTGGCTGGCTGGGTGAACGGAAATATGATATAGTTTTTTGCCGGAAACTTACAGCACTAATAATATTGAAAGTGTCTGGGGGACACAATGGCAAGGTAAGTTATATTTTTTACACGGTTCTAATCATAGTTGTGGTGTAATGATTCTTGTAAGAGATGATTTAGACTTTAAGCTAAACTTGGTTCGATCCGACGATAATGGGCGCTGAAAAACAAGGATCTTCGTTTTTGTTTGTAAATATCTACGCTCCGAATAGTGTGCAAGATCAATGTTGTTTCTACGATAATTTGAATAGGAACATTGAAGAGAATATAATTGAAAAGGAAAATAGGATAATCCTTGGAGGTGATTTTAACGTCACATTAAACCCGGTCTGGGACTGCCCTGGCAGGAATCGGTCAAAGAAAGCTTCAGCTAAATACATTGAAGATCTATGCCTGGATTTTTATTTAATAGATATTTGGCAAATAAGAAACCCGGAGATCAAACGTTTTACTTGGAGACAAAAGAAACCCCTTATCCAGAGAAGACTCGATTTTTGGTTAATAAGCGATGTTTGTCAAGAAGATATTGACAAATCCGATATCATATCCTCGATAAACTCCGATCATTCGGCCATTATTATACATTTTAGTAGCATTGGTAAACAACGAACACGGCCAGTCGTTTTGGAAATTCAACGCTAGCCTTGTTGATGATATGAACTATGGAGCATTATTAACTGAAAGTGTAGCAGCGTGGCTAGCCGAATTCAGTGCAGTTACTGACAAGAGGGTCTTGTGGGACTTAATTAAATATAAAATTAGACAATTTTCCATAAAATATAGCAAAGAAAAAGCTCGCGAAAAAGGAGAAAGAGTCTCTAAAATCGAAAAAATGCTTCAGACTTGCGAGGAACAGTGTAGCAAATGCCCTTCTGATGAAAACTTTGAACAGCTTGAAACCTTCAAATTGAATATGATGCTATATATGAAGACCTGGCTAAGGGCGCGATAATACGTTCGAAGGCTACTTGGTATGAAAAAGGAGAGAGAAGCAATAAATACTTCTTAAATCTTATAAGTCATAACAAAAGTAAAAGTTCAGTCCGCAAAATCTTCAATGGCGAAGGTGTGTTGATCACAGACCCTCAAAAAGTGCAGCAAGAAATTGAAAGATTCTACTCTGATCTCTGTAAAAGCGATACTCTCTCACCATCTGAGAATATGCTAAATTACTTTCTGAAAAATCCTGATGTACCAAAACTCTCTCAAGTTCATGCTCAAGTCTGTGAAGGAAAACTAACAGTCTCTGAATGTTTTAAAAGTCTTCACCTCTTTCAGAATAATAAGTCTCCAGGGAATGATGGACTAACTGTATAATTTTGTAAGGCTTTTTGGCATGTCTTAGGCGAGTTTATGGTGGACAGTTTAAATGACTCTTACGATCGTGGCGAATTATCCAATACTCAAAAGTAAGCTATTATCACTTTAATTGAGAAAAAAAGATAAAGATAACAGGTACTTAACCAATTGGAGACAAATCTTGCTAATCAATGTAGATGTTAAAATAGGTTCAAAGGCCATAAAATAGGTTCAAAGGCCATAGCCAAAAGATTAGAGACAGTATGGCCGAACATTATACATTATAACCAATGCGTGTATGTGAAGGGCAGAACAATTTTTGATGCAATTAGAACAGTTGAAAATATCATGGAATTTACAGAAAGATACTGTATTAATAGTAAATTGGTTTGTACTGATTTTAAGAAAGCCTTTGATACTGTGAGTCAAAACTTTTTGTTTAAAACCCTTCAAGCCTTCGGCTTTGGATACTCATTTATTCAGTGGATTCACACATTCTATAAAAAACGTATCAAGTTGTGTCCTTAATAACGGCTTCTCTATTGCAGCTTTTTCAGTTGAACGTGGAGTAAGGCAGGGAGACCCACTCTCTGCTTATTTGTTTATTATTGTGTTAGAAATTTTCTGTATGAGTATACGAAGGAGCAAAGATATTCAAGGAATTACAGTAGATAGCGATGAGATAAAGTTGGGGCTGTTTGCTGATGATTTGACCGGCTTTTTAAAGAATGATAATTTTCTTCAAAATTTTTTAGAACTTGTAGAAGCTTTTGGAGAATGTTCAGGCCTCCGGATTAATCATGATAAGTCTGAGGTGATGTTACTCGGAAACAGTAAGCGATCCTCTTTGAGAAATGACACCGTAATTAAAAACCTTAAAATTAAACACTCAGTAAAATCATGGGAGTTCACTTCACCTACGACTCGCGTGCCAAACGAAAGTTGAATTTTGATGAAACTATTACCTCTATCAAACAGAAACTGCACATCTGGAGATGGCGTGATCTCACGATATTTGGCCGAATTCAAATTGTCAAGACATTTATAATTGCTATTTTCTTGTATAGGGCGAGTATGGTATGTTGCGATCAAGCATTTGTAAAGGAGGTGAATAAAATTATTTTCGATTTCATTTGGAAGGGTAAAGACAAAGTTAAGCGTTCTGTTCTTGTCGGCGATATTGAGGATGGTGGACTAAAGGCTCCTCATTTGAATTCCATGATTGAGACAGAGAATTGTGTGCTGTAAGAAATTAGCCAGTGACGAATCAAGTAGCTGGAAGATTATTCTACTGCGTTACTTAAAACCAGTTGGAGGTAAATTTATCCTTTGTTGCAATTTCGACGTTAAAAGGTTACCGATAAAACTTCCATTTTTTTACGAGGATTGCTTAAAGAGCTTCGCAAAATGCTCTGTAGCGAATAGTCAATGCGAAGAAATCACTGATGATGTAAATGAAATTCTCCAAATTATTCATTGGAATAATAAACTTATTTGCATCGACGGGAAACCTGTATTTTATAAAACACTGGCGGAAAAGGGGATATTGAGAATAGGAGTCCTCATTTCTGAAAACAATGAGTTAATGCAATTTAAGAGAGCTGAACTTTACTCCTTTGGATCAATTTAGACTCATTTCTTTGTTAAACGCTCTCCCAAACCAATGGCGCGATTCATTAAATAGACCTTTTAACTTTGTTAAAAAGGCTTTTAACTTGCAGGAGCAAATTGTTTTACGTTTAAACGGGCAAAACACCTCGATAAATAAAGCTGTGTCAAAAACTATTTATAAAGAACTCAGAAAAAGAGTTTCCGCTCAAGAGAAATACAAGAGCTCTTTTATTGGCCAAAAATCTATAGCTTGGCTCATCGTCACGAAACAACAATCAATTGCATTTTTGGACAACCATTTTTCAACAACTGACTTTTAATAACACAATTTTTATGGCAACTCACAATCAATTATCACAGTCATTATACAACTATTTCCAAGAAGTTAATATTCTTTAGTGCGGTGAGATTAAAATTACCGTGTTTTCACCTAATGTCAAGTGAAAACAATTGCTGGTTTGCAAGTGACGTCATGACAGCCATGTTGGAGGTCAAGAACAATGGCCTTTCTCTCCGCTGGGAACTAAATTCTATTTTTATGTAAATTCTTCGAAAAAATTTCTATTGTTTTGAGCTCCAACATGGCCGCCCTGTCACGTGGTTGCAAACCAAGAATAGCTCATTAGCGTATTTTTTTTTTAACAGAGATATCTCACCCAATTTTCCACGAGAATTTGATTAAAGAACAAAGGACCGTATGTACTTTTTTAAATCGTATTTTCACAATCTTCGCGTTGCAGATATAAATTCGTCCTCTTACGAACCTTTTGGGTACAACTCAGGAGGCGCACTACAGTATACATGTGACATAGTGACTGTTAGAATTCCCCAGAAATGCCACGAAGGAATAGAATACCATTTGACCATCGCGATGGGATAGTCAGTTCCTTTGAAGATGTGACCGAAGACTATTTAATAGTTGTAGATACGCTTGGAATCAAACGATCCACAGCCAGAAGTATTGTGTCAAGATAGGGAAAACAGAATCGAGGAAAGAACACAAGGAGACCCAAACCATGTTAGGGTAGATCCTGAAATGAGATGAGAGACATGCCTCCAATAAATTGTCAACGAAAATTGCTTACTGACGCTGACACAGCTTAATCAAGAATTGAACAGCGCCTTTCTCGAAAACCTAGAATCTGCGACCGCACTGTGGCAAGAACCATGGAAGGAATGCTGTTTCGTGTAAAACTGGCCAGGCCTGTTCTTGAGGAAGAAGCCGTCCTGAAGTCATTCAGAAACGACTGGACTATGCCAACTGGTTCATGGGTCATGCTGTGGTGAACCACAGTGTTTTCATAGACGAATGTGGTTACAATATTTGGTCTGCAAGTAATGGAAGAGCAAAAAGAGGGGAACGGGCCTTTAGACAGGTCTGTGGTAAGGAAGGACGAAATGTTACTGTCACAATGGCCATGCATTTACATACATAAATACATACATACACTGACGTAACTTTATTTTCCTTCGGATTTAAATGGTCTGGTTTTCTATCCTGCAATTATTGGTGGGATGAATACGCAAAGATTTGGTGACCTCTTGGCACAAACAAGAGTAAACCTCAATCCTGACGAACATGTTATCTTCATTTATGACAGAGCGCATGCCCCCCACAACACTGCTATTCTCGGTCCTAAAACAGAACTAGAAAAGTTACTACCCTACAGCCCATTCTTGAACATCGTAAAACAAGCAACCAGTTCCTTCAAAGCGGCAATCAAAGCAGACATCAGCCGTCCTGAGATACAGGAACAGATGAATAACAGAGAAGAAGCAAGACGCCAGGGAACTGCTTTAAGAATTCATCGCACTGAGCTGTTGCTACATGCCCGACAACGAAATATTGGTACCATTACGGCAGCTAAATGTGGACAATGGTATCGTTTCATGCAAACATATTTGCCACGGTGCCTCAATAGTGAGGCAATAAAGGCATAAATCGTTCAGCGAATTTGACATTCTTTCTTCCAAAATTAAATGTTATTATAGCTGTACCGTTTTTCTCACCACACTAAAAAATATTAACTTTATGGAAATGGTTGCATAATAATGCAATTGATTGTGAGTTGAAAGTATTTTGTTGAAAAAGTATTGTCCAAACCTGCAGTTTATTGTCATTTCGTGACAACGAAATTTTTACGAATTTTCTTTATACAAAAATGAAAATTCATTTACAGCCAATGAATGTCTAAGGAAGGTATACTTTATCTTTTGATGATTTTGAATATGCAAATATTAGTCTTGAACGTTACTTTCGCGCAAATGAGGCCAAATTGGTGTTAATGAGAGTATATTGACCATAATGATTCAAATTTTGACACGACTGGATATTTTTAGTGAATGGGCAGCAAAAGGTGTAATAGCTGACTTAATTATCCGCAGGATAAAGCTATTTACTGTTGGAACGAGTGGGACCTGGACAACAGTTTTGTACTACAGAGACCAGAGTAACCTGAAGGTGAAACCATTGTCGGGATTATCACTGCAGAAAAGGAAGTAACAATGAATGACATTTAATTGCAGTTCATCTGGGATTGTATGCGTAGTGGGACCGCTGGAAATTAACCCAATGTATCACCTTTTTTTTTTCTTACTTGCAGTTGAGTTTGTTATCGTTAGTTGCTTCGTTTGATTGTTCACGGTTTATAATTTAGTGCGACAGGTAGATGGCCTATACCTAGGAATTGGTAAATTACAGCAGGCGATTCTCTAAACCAGGCCGCAAAAGAGGAACCGGTCTGCCACCAACAAACAGGAAAAGGCCGTTTGTTCAGTTAGCTTCGGAAAGTCAAACAAATGATATTTATTATGAATAATGAAGAAGCGTTCTCAAGTCGAATTACTCAGAAAACGAATTTTCTGAGCCCCCAACGGGAGTCGAACCCATGACCTTCCAGATTACCGGTTGGACGCTCTAACCACTGAGCTATGGGAGACTCGTGGTGAGCGAGGTCGTGAACTAGGTTCTTATGTGTGACACTTGTCCTGCCATATCTATAAGGCTCAATATGTTGCCATGATAACTGTCAATATATATGATAAATGGAATGGAGACTTGGATAAAGTGTGCATAATGAAGAAGCGTTCTCAAGTCGAATTACTCAGAAAAAGAATTTTCTGAGCCCCCAACGGGAGTCGAACCCATGACCTTCCAGATTATCGGTTGGACGTTCTAACCGCTGAGCTATGAGAGACTCGGGGGAAGAAGGAGTTCGTGAAAAGAAGACGAGACAAAATTATTCGGTAGTTTTAGGTCACTGTTTCCGAGGACTCGGCTCTGTTTACATGCCCTCGCACTAGGTTTTCATACTGTGAACGACGTCCTCGACCCAGTCTTGCAGCGGTTTTACTCGTCGTTGTCGTCCCATTCGTCGTCGGTTCTTGAGGTCTCTATTTCGTTCTTACCTGGACGTGTTATAATTTTCACATGCCATTCGATTAGGGTAATTTTCCTACGATATCCAAACAGCCGCAAAGATTGAATTCACTACAAGCGCAAAATCAGTACTTTAGTTAGACTACTGTAGACTAGAATTTTATGCTCATTGCACTTACCAGAGAAAGACAAGTTATATCCTCCATAGCTATCATACATATCTGAATGAAAGGATATGTTCACAAAGCGTCCGGTGACAATAACAGTACGGCCATTCTGGGGACCACAATATTTACCAAAGGTCTGGTCAATCTCATTCTTAATGCTCAAGTAATCATGACTGTAATGAAAAAATGTATATGCATATTATAAAATGAGATGAGAAATGACTCTCAACTATGTGAAGTTCATATATTTTACAGCTGTTACTTGTAGGCCCTAGAAACCACAAACTGTGACTGTTGAAAAATTTCTGATTATTTTATCAATAACTGTCGCCTAATGTGATTTATCAGAGGATACGTCACCTCAAAATACGCTATAAATGCCTGGTAAGATAGCTTTTACAGCTTTGAAAGCTGAAGCGCTATAGACAAAGCGGTACTTTATGAATTATCTAACACTTACCATTTAATTGAAAGTATAATATAGTCGACGAGTTAACTGACGTTCTATTTGTTTGGTGGTGATCAAGTTAAGTCGCTAGAAACATTTTTCTGAAAACATTATCTTGTTTCCATTAACTAAGAATACTAAGAAAGAGCTAAATGTATGAACTGTTCACTCGGTGTCTAATTTCGTAATAATGAAATAGCAACAAGTTTTAGAATAATCAATCAAATTAGTATGCCACTCATGAAACGCGTTGTGCCTTAGTCTCTTGCTAGGAGAATTTAAAACTTTGATGTTTTTTGGGGGAACACATCAACCTTAAAATTAATCAAAGCAAGGTAAAAACAAAGCCGAAACACTTACGGTAGAGATCACTTCATGATTAGTTCTTTGGAAGGCAAAAGTCAACTTACTTCCGACAGGTAACATGATAATGTTTCATTGACATATGATTGAGGTTATGTTTATTTTAAAGTAATCTACTTTTATACAATTTGTTGGCCTCGAATCTTGACTTTGCCTCAGGAAACGTGATAACGTTTCATTGTCATATTATCGAGGTTATGCAACTAGATGTTTTTGCAGTAATCTATTTTAACCTTACATGCAGGAAGACGCGCTAGTCAAGAAAAAATAGTGGAAGGTTATCCTCATAGCCATGCCGTGTGGAATATAAACCGAATAAGTACAATCCATTTCGTCTGGGTAGTTATTAGGATATCCAGGACTTGTCAGGATGTTGTTGGAAACTACACCACAGCGGCCTTAAAGAAAGAAATTAAGTTAAGAAAAATAAGTGAACCTGGAAACATTAAATTTTAAGTATTCCTTAATTTCATAGCGCTTTAGTTTACGCCTTAATTTTATAGTGCTACAGATTCAGCTCGGGAGATCATTTTATCTTAGCGCCAGTGATAAATGGTCTCACCATCTAAAACTTTATTCATTGTTTACTGAGGTGGCAAGATAATCAGAAGCAACCATCTATTGTGCTTTCAGACTAAACAGATCACAACAACGTACTTTTGTGTGTGAAATGGTTTAAGCACGTGTGAAATGGTTTTTTTAGCGCCAATTTAAATTTACAAGCACTGCAACTTTCAGTTGATACACAAAGCCTGGTATGGCGTCCTATAAAGTGAGCAATGTAAGAGAACATTCCTCCAGAAACTAGTGGACTTAGAGCTCTCACTCTCTACCTATCTACGAATCTATCGGGAGCGCTAGCATGGACTTTGATTCTATAGTACTAAGACTTTCTTAGACCATAGTCTGCGTGACAAGCGTAGAACGGGTATGGGAGGAAGGGAAAAGGTAGAGGGGATTAGTCCACTCCCTTTTGCCTCCCTCGCGAGGCCCCTTCTACGAGTTTCTACAACCCACCACGCAGGCTACGTCCTTGACTATTACTTTGAAAATTTCCATTTGGGAATTAAACATTCCATTCTAACATCACGGTCTCTGCAATCAGTGCAAGGAAACTGCAGGAAACCTCATCCCCAGTAAATTCTTTATTGGCCTTTCTTAATAGAAACTTGTTCACAATTTCGGTTTAAAATGTAAGAAGTTCGTGCTCCAATTTTCAGCCAGCCTCCTACGCAGTCGTGAGAGGCTAATTTCAGCACCTTCTTCGCTGGTCATCCTTCCATTAAACATAACCCTTTTCCAATATTTTTTTTTAATTTTCCTATTAAGTCATTTTTAACAATTCCAGATTATGGATATTTAACTCTTTACCTTGAAAACAGATCTAGTATAAAGTTTTATTTGTTCTGAATCTTTTTCTTTCACCTGTACATGTTAACATGCGTCGTAGCCTTTGCACAGTTTTGCCGGTCAGGCCACTCCTACCCCACAACAAAATAATATAAAGGAATTTATTTTCTTGTTTTCGCTATTCACCGATTAGATAGTTATCTATACTTATGTTAAAAAAAAAAAAAAAAAAAAAAAAAAGAAGAAAATTTTCTTACTTAGTTTTTCCTCCCCCTCCCACATTTTCTTCCCTCCCCACCTATCACATAACACAACAAACGAACCAAGTAGCATAGTCTCGTTCATTGTAACGCTAGCCTTCTACGCAGACGTTCTTTGGCTCGTCACGCAATCGTGACGAGCCAAAAGAACGTCTGCGTAGGAGGCTAATGTAACCAAGACAGCAGGCGAAGTTATTCTTCTTGGTTTTAACGATCCGCGATGTTGAGTTTGTAGCTTGGAAATGTTGCAGACCGTAGCCGCATGAAAACAATCACTGATGAAAAGAAATTTGTAGAACTCAGCGCCGTTGCCGAATCGGGTCTCTTGTGTTTGCTGGAAGCATTCAGAGCATTTTCTCAGTGGGCAGGCCGTGAGTGTATGTTTGCATGCATGGTTGTTTCAAAATTATTGTTAATAATAAAAAATCATCATCATCATCATCATCATGAAGACGCAGATTTACATACGGTGACTGTAGGGGCTAGCCCCATGAGACCTGCTGGCGTTCTTAATCAACAAACAT
>JAEMWC010000358.1:582500-637500 GCA_016490735.1 Pachyseris speciosa
TTGTAGTACTTGAGTTGCTTTTACTGCTTGCCTTCCTTGTACTACTTGAGTTGCTTGTAGTACTTGAGGTGCTTGTACTACTTGAGGTGCTTGTACTACTTGCCTTCCTTGTACTACTTGAGTTGCTTGTACTACTTGAGGTGCTTGCCCTACTTGAGATGCTTGTACTCCTTGAGGTGCTTGTAGTACTTGAGGTGCTTGTACTACTTGAAGTGTTTGTACTACTTGCCTTGCTTGTGCTCCTTGAGTTGCTTGTACTCCTTGAATTGCTTGTACTACTTGAGGTGCTTGTACCACAGTTCCTTCGTTAGCTGGGCTGTATGAAGTGTTGTTTCAGTGTCTTCAAGACTGCCCTCCAAACTCTCTTGCAAATGAACCTGTAAGTTGCATCAAAGGCTTGACGAACTTACTATGCAGCTGGCTATTGCAAACGGGAAGAAGCATTGGAGAAGATGTTGCAGCTGTCTGTGATGCGAAACGTGAGAATTTGGTGGCAGCACTCATTTCATTAGCCTGTGGAAGGTATTAAATTACCTACAAATTGAACTCCACCAGAGTTTCGGGATCAACCCTGTCCCCAGTGAGAGACGTTTAGCGTCTCAGAGATTTTGATGGTTGGCCTTCTGCACATCTGTTAAGGAAGTAATTGATGGCGAAGTCATGGAACGGAAAATCCCTTTCATCGGACCAAAATACAAAAGACAAGAAAAAGACCCCATCGACAAATGGATCGAGGGAGGAAAGCAACCACTTTTCTCGGAAAAAAAAATTTAGGCAAAATTAAAGACGACTGCGTAGGCAGGCCAATTGCCGTGTGCGTCTGCTTACGGCCAAAAATGTGTTCAATCCTCAGAGCGGATGAAACAAACATCAAAAAAGCGAAGGGGGTGAAAAAGAACGTGGTAAAGAAGCAAATCCTGCACGAGCATTACAAAGAAACGCTCTTCGACAGGAGGCAGCAGACACACGGAATGAACATACTTCGGAGCAAGGGGCCTGAAATCTTCGGCATGCCCGTGAACAAGGCTTCGCTGTCGGCTTTTGATTCAAAGAGATAGATAGCATAGGATGGGGTCAATACAAATCCCTTCGAGTGCAACCATCCCAGGAGAGGGTCTCCATTATTTCAGCGGAACGAATATCATAACTGGCATCAGTAAGAACCCTAGCAGCACGAGATTGAAATCTTTGTAACTTATCTTTTAGTAATTTGCCGCAGTTGTCCAAAAGAGGGGAGCAATATTCAAAATAAGGCTGTACTAGATTCTTATAAACCTTTTCAAGCTTATTTACAGGAACAAAGGGCTTGATACGTCTCGTCGCTCCAATACCCGCACTGGCCTTCTTAAAAATCATGTCAATATGACGGTAACATGCCGTACAAGGCCGGTAACAAGGCCGGTCAAAACCGCTGCGTCCGTAATCGTTTCGACAAGTTTGTTGCCTGATATGGTTAATTACAAGCGGCGAAAGCTTAAATGAAATTATTTCACACCACATTCGCGCAAATATTCAATCACCCATGCGCCGGACGCCTGTTTTAGTCTGCAGGGGTGTATATCTTGACAGGAGGGGCAACAAAGTTCTCTTGCGGTTTTCCACGCTGGAATGACGATGCTTGTTCCGCCCCAAGCCCTGCGTTTACCACTGCAAGTCCACGGCCGCACATCAGCCCAAGCCACCTTCGCCGAGGGTTGATAGCTTCGATGTCTTTTATGGGGCCAACCTTTTCAACAAGTTTGGCCCCCAAGTTAATGATTATGTCGATAATGCTGTCTGTCGTCTTTGAGCCAATGTAAGCTTGGTGTACTTCTCGATGTGAGGTGAGGCGCTTCACCTGCTCGTGTGTCAAGGCAACTCCAATGGCCTCCTTTGCTTTGCCCGTCGACACCAGCACGGCGAGCAGCTCGCGAACAGCAGGAATGTAATATTTTGCAAGACACTGCCGGGCTGGCTGATTTAAAGCTCTGCTTCTAACATGTTCAAAACTTCTGCCTCAATCTCTTGCGCTGTCATTGCAATTGCTCCGCAGGAAAGTTGCAAAGCGTTGCCACTCAAGCTCTATAACAAAATTTCTTTTTTTTTTAATTGGGTTTCTGGAGCTCCACTGCGAACGGGTGCCAAAGAGAGAACACAAGGTGCGCATTCTTCTGAACTTTCAGCCCCGCAATCAAGGCTTTGTACTCATCTGCTGAGAGTTCCCCGGCAAAATCGTCGAAAATGCTTTTCATGGTCTTGGCCGGGGGGGTGTAAAAAATAACGACCGCTGCAACGTTTTCCCGGAATGACGCCGTGATGCTAGTGTACTTTTGGGTGAGCACCCAAACGCTGTTTGAAATGTGGCGGGCAGAGAAAGCGAGGTTGACCAGCTCGCCTGTGCGCCCTCCACATCCTTGGAAGCCGTGCAGTCATCAAGAATTATAAGGGTTTTGGTTTCAGCGAACGCAAATTTCGCGATGTTCAACCAGATCTTCACCTTGTGTTGCTCGCAGGTCACGACAAACGTTCTTGGATCCTTTTCGCCAATGCGGTGGAAAGTCTTATTGTGCGTAAAAGTCGGGTAGATCAGCACGATGAAGTCAAACTTTCCTCGAAAAGGGCCGTATAGCTGATTCACAATGAACTGAGATTTACCCGAATTTGTCGGGCCGATGACCAAAGCGTTGAAGGGTATGTTTCTGGGTTCATTTTTCACCTCAAAATAATTGCTCAAATAGCAAACAGCAAAGACCGTACAATACATGACAGAATCTAATTGCTGCCCCTGAATGTTCATCTGCGCGTCGCTGATCACAAGGACCTGGCAGTCGACGCTGTCCGAGCCGCTGGCGGTACGCTCAATCTCAAGCTGGACCCCATCTTTGGTGTTGACGATACGTGTCCCGCTGCCATGCATGCTGTGGTCTCACATGGACCGCAAATCAATCAGAAGCCCAAACTTGTTGCCGGTGTAAAACTTCGTCAGATTCATGTGCTGCGTTTTGTTTTTTTGCCCTCATAAAAAAGCGGCTGGTCTCCTCCCAAATGTCCTTGGCGTCGATTCCGGTGTTGTACAACTGGTTAGGTGAGCCGTTCACTGTGATGCTAACTTTCGTAAGGTCTGGGTTAATGAATTTTTCTAAATCCCTGACGCCATCGGTAGGCGGCTCGACAAAGAGGAGAAGGATAGTTTTCAAAGACCTTCTCTGGGGGTTGACCCTTATGTTCAGCCGCGTGTGGACGCCTTTTGTGAAGTCGACAACCTCCTCCCGATGCACATGGTCATACAAGAACTCCTTCCTGGAGGAATAAACGCTCAGCGCTTCGTCCGCCAAAGTCTTGCTTCGGATCATTTCGTACTCGAGCTGGATGTTTTTCAGCGTATATTTGAGTTTCGATGCGCCCGAGACTTTAACCACTCGCGCGGCAGGCGCAAGGGTCAGCTCGAACAACAGGTCTTTGTAAAGGGCTTGGGGGTAAAAGACGCCATGGTCGGTCAGGATCTGGTGGTCCATCCGGATCCGGTTTTTTTTTTTTTTTTTTTTGTAAATAGTTTCCAACTTGTCTTCCGCGTCGACACCTGAAGTTTTCTTGTCCCCAGCGCCTAAGCGGATCTTGCAGAGGTCCTAGCTCTGGATGCCCTCGAGAAGCATGTTGTCCCGCTTCTCCTGGGAAAGGAAAAGGTCCTCCCAGATTTTGAAAATGTCGTACACCACCGTGTCCTGCAAAATGTGGCCCGCATACTTCACAACCAGCTTGTCAACTAGAGCGCGGGAGAAGCTTTGCACGAGGAAGTTGTTGTTGTGTCCCCAAGCCAAGTCGTTTTCCAACAGCAGGGAGAGAGAGCCGGAAACGAGGATCTCGTGCTCGTTCAGCTTGGGCACCGCAACGTACAGCGTGTCGCCGGGGTTGGCTTCGCTCTTGCCAAACGTTATGCGCTTTACGGCGCGCTCGGCTTTCATGGCGCCGAGTGTTTTCTCGTTGTATCTCGGCAAAAGGTTTGCTTGCACAGACATTGTTATACTCCGTGAACTTTTATGTGAAATTGAAAAAAATTGCCTTCGATAACGCGCTGCTTCGCAGGATGGCTGAAGGTGGGGGAGACTTTGTCTTTAAACAACCCGACCTTGACCACAGACTTGATAACGAAGATGATGATGATGATGACGACGACGACGACGATGACGATGACGATGACGATGACGATGACGATGACGATGACGATGACGATGACGATGACGATGACGATGACTATGACGATGATGATGCTAATGATGAAGAGGAGGTAAACACAACCGGCCGCTTTCGACCAAGTGCCGCATCCACACTGTTGGGGACACAGGACGAGCATATTGAAATGCAAACTATGCATGAAGAACATGGCGTGCTGCCAGATACGTCTTTTGATGAAACTTCTCATTTATTGGCCGGCTTTGGTAAAGCTGGAATTAAGCTCGGCAGCTTAAGGGATTCAGTCTTCGGTTTTGTGAGAGCGGAAGAACCGGCAACCCCAACAGCGGTAACAAAGTTTGTGAAAAAACGTTACCCACAGATGAGCGATGAGTTGCTCAAAAGAATTGATTCCAGGGGCATAACGAATAGTGGGAGCGGCCCAGATGACGTCATCGTTGTTGGCCCAAAAGAGGGAAGGTCGGTACCCAAGATCATCGTCAGAAAGGGGTATGGTTTCGACTTTTCCTCCAGCTTTTTGGAAAATGAAAAACTTCTCGCCCAAAGGCTGAAGATTTGATAAAGGAAAACAAAGAAAAAGAATGCAAAACAAGGCCACATTTAGCCGAAGAAAAGCGGCAATACAAAGAGGCTCAAAAAGTTGACGCAGAACTGGAGAAATGAAAACAAAATCTGCAGAGACTTTAAAACGATATTTCCAAAACAAAAGCTCAACGTGAACAGTTGGTAGATGAAAATGGTTTGGCAATGGAAAATCGAGCAGAAATCGAGCGGAAAAATGTCCTGGAAAATAATCTGGAAAAAAGATATCGCTGCTGAGAAAAATGAAATCGCGGATCCGGAACTCCGAAAACAAAAAAACCCAAGGAAAGGTCGGAAAAAACCAGTCAAGAGAACACTGCCCAGGTGAAAAAACTCACAGGATCTTTAAGGATCTTTAAAGATCTTCAAAGACCTGCCAAAGATCTTTAAAGATGAAGATCCTTTAAGGATCTTCTAAGGATATTCAAAAGATCTTTAAAGATCTTTAATTTCTAAAACTAGTAACAAAGATCCTCATGGACTTGGTGAGGATTTTGTGAGGATCTTGCAAAGATCCTGGTGAAGTTCAGCTCAAAGATCTTCGTGAGGATCCTTCAAGATCCTCAAGGATTTTTACTAGGATCCTTGAAGGATCTTAAGAGGATCTTAAGCAGGATCTTGAAAAGATCTTTAGTAGGATCCTTAAGGATTTGATAAGGATCCTTTGAGGATCTTAAGCAGGATCTTGAAAAGATCTTTAGTAGGATCCTTAAGGATTTAATGAGGATCCTTTAAGGATCTTTCAAGGATCTTAAGCAGGATCTTGAAAAGATCTTTAGTAGGATCCTTTAAGGATCTTTCAAGGATCTTAAGCAGGATCTTGAAAAGATCTTTAGTAGGATCCTTAAGGATTTGTTAAGGATCCTTCAAGGATCTTGAAAGGATCTGAAACAGGATCTTGGCTCCAATAAAATGGCTAAAGCGTGGCCCGCGGAAAAAGTGAGAGGAATATTTCTATCCAGATGCCAAGGTCTAGCCTTAAGGTTTGCTGTAAATGTAGAATTTTGATATTTGGGCAATGTTTTTTTAATAAAAAATTGACCACGAAAATATGTAATTTTTGGTGTTGTTCTTTGGTCAAAAGACTGGCATTTTGGGCTTTGTTACCAAACAAACTGTGCTATGCAGCGGAATTCGGGTATTGTTGTCGGTTTTTTGTATTTGATAATTGTAAAAAGCACCATTTAGTGCTATTTACACATTATTATGTCTTTGTGACAAAATTTAAACACGAAATAAATCATAAAAGCAAAAGCGGTATATTTTACGCCTATAGGCGTCTTTGGGAGTCAAAGGGTTAACAACAAGGCATGCATTTAAAACAACCGCCACAGCTAAACGCCTTCTGAATTTTCTTAATTTTCTTTCACTTCCACGCGTCTCTTGCTATCCAGCTTCGGGCAAATGAAGGCCAGGTAATTTTCGAAGATCGATGCCAAAAAAACTTATAAGCAGCTTGCTCATACAACGACCTAAAGTAACGCCGCGAATTTTCACATTCGTCGCCACGTTGCCATTGTCAGAGAATATCGGCCGAGGTGGTCGATCATAACCGCCGTTATAAAATTTGAATTAAAGACAAATAGCCCCCACGGGCTCCCAAGCGGCTCGGCGAGTTTTCTTTAGCGCATCAATCCAGCTTTTATTTGCTAAACACACACACGCGCGCGCGCAAAAAGAAAATGACAGCAACTTAACTATTTTTAGTTGCTATACAAATTTAATAATTGTTTGGCCGAGCCGATGGGGGAGCCGGTAGGGTTATTTTCTTTGATTCAAATCATATCAGTCTTTCCCCTTTTCGATGAACATCTGCTCAAACTAGAATCCAGTGTCTCTCTTCCAAATTTCATCATTGTTTGATTAATTCAGAACTGACAACAAAATCACGCAACATGGCGGACTCGCGGGTGAAGAGAGAAGTGAAGCCTCCTAAGAGATTCGCGGAGGAGTTTAGCTTTCAGCGATCTCAACTTGAAGCCAAAAGAAAGGTGATTAAACCAGACAAAACTCTAACTCTCGACAAAGCCCAAGATAAAGTTAAAATTCATTACACTGGTTCTGCTTCGGAATTCGACGAGTGAAGGTCATGCGTTGAACTTGGACTAACAATTCGTTTAGCTAAGTTACATCTACCGGGCAAGGATTCCGTCGAAGAACGATGAAACTCAATTTACGATGGCCTATTTAGAGAGATAAAGAAAAGATTGTATTCCACGATGAGAGACGATTCGGACATTCGAATAGAAATTCGAGTATAAATAAAGTTCATGTATGTATGCCGATTGATTGCGATGTTAACGTTTTCAACAATGGGTTGACGCCTGTCGGAAAGTCATCAATGGAAAGGAATAGGAAGGTTTTTAAAGAAGAATTTAACAAGGGATCAAAAAGCTTATTAGGTGCGAGCTGGGATGAAAGCATTATGAAAATCTATGCGAATCTCGTCTTCGTCTTTAGCTCTTTGATATAGAGCAGATCTGACAGTTAAGAAAAAAAATCAATGTAGAGACCTTTACTAATATGTCAAAATAAGCAAAACTATACAAATATTTATCTCTGACTTACTTGTTGATTTCCTTTATGAACGCTGGTGTATCGCCACGAGGACGTCCCTGAAAGCCTTTATATTTCGCATTCTCATTGCCAGGTGAAGCTTCAACTACGCGGACGATTAACGCACAGGATATAATTAGAATGAACGCTAACTTCCCTATCTTGAGGCCGACAGCTAATTTTTTGCATAACCCAACGAATTTGGTATCAAAACGCGCCAAACTTAACGAAGTTTTCGAAAACGTCGGGAAATTTTTGCATTACATCCTTACGTCACGAGAAGTCGAGCTCAGTCTTCCAGATAGCCAGGAAGTCGCTTGGATTTTACTTGTAAACAAACCCGAATGCGTAATGTTCGAGCCCGAAAGGCCGACCCTAACCTTTTGACGATTGACCCCAAACAGCACTTGACTGATGCTCAATATGTTAAAGTTTCCTTTTCTGTTGGGAATTTCTCTATATTTTGCGTCGTTTCTGCGAACGAAAGCAAAATGTTCGAAATTGAATGACTTTTAAAGGGTCTGAAATGTCTGCCGTGACGCGGATCAAATTTCGTGACCTGATGTTAAACGTGACTTTCATTTGTTTATAACGGCGGTTATGATCGACCACCTCGGCCTTGTGCATTTATCTGTGCATGATCAAAATACGAATGCTATATTTAAAATCAAAATATTGAAAGAAATTCCGATTTCCTCTTGGAAGGCCGAGTGGAGGCCATTATGGCCTCGGTTAAGCACGAAAATGGCTAAAGATGTGCAAATTACGAGCTTTGTAACTTGCCCGTGCTTTCAATTTAGCCCGTTTTCAAACTTATATATTTAACAACCATAGCCGCTCAATGTGAATTGAAAATGTTTTGCTACCATTATAATTCCTTGAAAAGAGTAAAAAAGGGTAAACGTTTATTGATTTCCGAGAGAATAAACAAAACCGGTTTTCAAAACTTTATTTGCAATTTACTTGAAGCTCGAACATTTTTTTTTTCTAGTTTGGTTTACAAGCTTTGGGGTTTGGGTCGTTTACACTCTTTAAGTTTTGTTATGACTGTCTGACTGGATCTCGAGATAACTGACCTTTCTCAAAATGAGTGGTCATGCTTGAACGTCGCTGTTGTAGCAGCCTTTGCTTGGAAGCCAATGAGAAAATAAACTTTGATCATACGTCGAAAAGATGTTATAATGTCAAAGAAATCGAAGATCGTCTTCTATAGGAAGTTTTGATTTCAACAGGCACACTCCAAAGCCAAAGAAACTGATGGGAGCATCACGACCCTTCAGCGTGGCGTAAGCTGGGCTTTTTGTTGTTTTAACCAATATTAAACTTTTCCTGGGCTGAAATTTTACCGCTTTTTCCATTTTTAGCACTTGAAAGAAGTTCATATTGAGAGGAACTCTACTAGTCACTGGAAAGACAAAGAAACACCGTTTATTCCGAACTAAAAGAAGAACTTTGATACAGTTTTCCGGTTTAAGTGTAGAAGGGAGAAGAGAGACGATTTAAACGGTAAATTATTCTGTATTTAAGAGTAAACTTCTCTATAACGCGAATCTCAGGGCACCAACACAAACTGTATGATCGTTTGAATCTTTCTATCTTTTAAGGTGGTCTTATACAATAGAAAATATATGGAAATCATAGGTTTTTTTGCTAAAAATGAGTTGGGAGGTGGGTGGTATTAAGACTCCTATTTCTCATTTTGAAGGAGGACTGGGTATTCTTATGCATGTATCTTGTCACATGACAGCTGGTCACGTGGATATACTCGGCTCATTTGAATTCACTCTCTGGTCGGCCGAATTATTTGCAGAATCTACCCTGGAATGTGTCAAAATTGCCCTAAATTACTGTGTTTTGGGTCATTTGCTGATGCCGGAGGTCATCATCAAGGACTGAGAAGGCTTAAACCTTGCCAATTCCAAAAAAACCGCTTAATGGTACTGCGAATACAACAAACTTTGTTCGAATGCTCGCTCAATCTGCTGACAGTTTGTTGTTCGTGGACAAGAGGTCTAAAATCAGATGTGCCTTCAGTTGTCTCACCGGGCTCCAATCTTCACTGGCGGAAGTTTCATTGAATGCTGAAGGTCCCCGAAAAACTTTTGATGCAGGATTGATGCCTGGTCTGAGACTTACAAGAAAATTGTAAATTGTTTCGGAGGAGCCTTTCCCGCTCAAAGATATGTGGAAATTCCAAGGATGCAACGGGGTTTGATTCTTGCTGTTTGCTTTCTTGGTTACATGAGGTTGCTGATAAAACGGGAGCTGAGAGAGCTCTTGTTTCCCTTTATCCCCAAACTTCCTCTTTCATTTGGAAGCGGACGAGAATTTGTAATGTTTACTCTCTGAATAAAGGATTCAGTCGAAAAAGATTTGCACACAGTGCTCGTCTGCGAGGGAAGATTTTCATTCCATTCTTAGCTTGCACTAGTTTTGAGCTGATATGCTGTTTGCATCCCTATTAGTTTGCTGGAGAAGTGCATTGTCATGCCTGTTTGATTTTTCACCTTGCTCCATATGTAACAAACACTTTTGCACTGATATTGCTGGAAAAGATGGCCTGATCACAGCAATTTATGAAATTAGAAACTGGCATGGAATTTGTACATTGTAAACACTGTTCTCTTTCCATGCTTTTAATTTTAATAGCTTTTTAGCGTTGAAATTCAAGGTAGACAAACCCTCTTGGCAATGAACCCAAAATAAAGCCAATCCTTTAAATTGTCCTTGCATAACATGCAAAAGAGTTATAGGAAGTCTAGGCTAAAAACACCTTTTTGAAACTTTGAAGATTTTTCTCTATGCAAATAAGCAAACTCAGTCTACAAGTGTAGGTTCAGTACCTAGATCAATATAAGCATAACCTGTAAAAAACTGTTCCTTGCCTCACTTAGTAAGTGTTTTTGTTCATTTTTGTTTTAAAAAAGAAGCACTTTAAAAGAGATCTTATACGAAAGCGTGTTCTGTTGCCATGGCAATCAAACACTCAAACATCATTGTTTTTGTCATCACTCATGTCATGCATGGTGGTGGTTTCTTCTGAATGAGTTTGATTTCGGAGGAAAAATGGTGTTTGGGTATAATACCCCCTGAAAGACTTCCTTTGGGGATATCTTAAGGGTCTGTCAGATTATTGTAATGTTCTGCGATGAATATTTACATATAGGATCAAAATAAACGTATATTTACCTGAAACGTTGTGCATTGTCGTTATTCCAACTGAACATTGCGAGTTTTAGCGATTTGACGGCTTTTGTAATGGAGGTTTATCTGAGCGTATAGTAGTTTGAGAAGGGGGGAAAGCTCGGAATCGGACCGCTCCAGCGCCGAGTCGATTTTCACAAACAAATTTCCATCGCACAAATTCCAAACCACGCATCAGGGAAGCTGAAAGCCAGACGGGTTTTTCTCATGGACTCTAAATAACGTCGAAATTCCAGCATTCGAAGCTCGACGGAGTAGTCGCTGGACTTACAGTGTGCCGGCTTGTAACCGTCACGCCGTTTGTTCCTTTCTCAGTGGATGATACCAAACTGAATGACTTCTCGAGCTTTCCGGCCCTCCGACGGTACGGTTTATTCTGGTCCAGTGCAAATATCCATCGCAACAATATGACCCTTTCTTAAGAAGTCTTTAAAAGATATGCAAACGGTCACACAGCTTGTGTGGCGCACAAACCATAAAGAAGGCAGCAAAGCTGGAGAACAATTCTAACCTTTTGTCAAACTGATATTGATTGAGACTGAGCGAAAACAAAACTTATTTTTTGATCAGTACTTAGCCCGAAAACGTGATAACAAGGCTAAATGCAAAAACGAAATCCAACTTTGAGAACAACTGAAGTTCACTCTTTCATTGAAGGTATTTTAATACCGGGCTCTCCAGTTAGCCCAGTAATTAAAAATGTGTGTAATAATGCATATTTCGTTCGACGAATTATGTTCGACATTTTGACTCCCAGCGGTCGAGCTATTCCCCTTGGGTCAACCCGAATTGCAATTTAGTTCGTCTCATCTCATGTGAAATTCGACGTTTGACACGGGCCTCAGTCTATTATTTAACCTCAGTCACTGAATGTCGTCTCTACGGAGTGTTATTCAATAGACGATTCTCCAGTTTTCTTCTCTATTTTGTGCACGAAAAAACTAGTCAATTGATTGGCTAAACAATCAGAAAAATGAACAATAGAAAAATGAATTAGCCAATCAAATATCGCAACAAGTTCGCGGTAAGTTTGAGCCGCGTTGAAAATTGTGAAAACGAAAAACAATGGCCTGCGTTTTGAGCAGGTTTTCTTTCACAGAGGAGCTGAAAACAGCTCTAAAAACGAGCACAGTGCGAAAAGCACTGCTTTTCGGCTGTATGTTTGGAGAAAGTGATGTGTAGAGAAGTGAACTACGGACGAAATAAAAAATTATGAACCTGTTGAACATATATAACACTTTGCTCAAGTCATTTTACGCCGAGAAAACAAAAACAAACAAGACGAAGATTATGAACCAGAAATACTGAAGGTAATGATTTTTCAGCACTTGTAGACACTTGAAAAACAAAGCCGCCTTAGAGATATAGCTTACAACTTTTCAGCCAGTTTTTTTTTTTTTTTGCACGTGATTCCCCTGCGTTGCTTATGCAACACACCTTTTTTGTGAATATTATTAATATGTAATCACATGATTTTTCTCGCGCAATTTGGAATAAATAAGCACATGTAAATTCTTTCAAAGACCACAAATTACACTCGCCCTACGGGCTCGTGCAATTTTGTGAATCTTTGAAAAAATTTACTCTTGCTTATTTATTCCAAACTGCACTCGAATTCATGTGATTACCTATACTAATCACCGTTGGAATCATGATTAATCATCCTAGAGTCCAAAGATAGCTGATAAGGATAACTCACTGAAGCCAACAGATATTTGCACAAATTTGTTTAAGCAAAACGTCAAATTATTGAAAACCTTCTCACGTCTTAGGCAAACTGTGAACGCTGCATTTTGCGTAAATTAAAACAATTGCTGATTTATGAAAGATATAAAAAAAAATGATAGATACTTACCATCTTGTTGAGTTCCGGGTATTTTGAAAAGAATCGAAAACGCCACCATCAAGAAGACTTGCTTGGAAGTCATAATGCTGTCTCTTGTGGTCCACTGCGGACGTAAACTTTAGAATACAGCGTTCTAAGATCGACAAGAAACAAAATTTCAGTGATTTGTCGACATTTATAATGGCAAGAATTAGAGGTAAATATGTTAAGTCTCCTTGGTCTTCGTAATATAAACAGCAGCAACAGCGCTGTGGGTTCACTTACTCAGTTTTGTGTTCAGTTGTTTTAACTGAGTATTTTTCACAAGCGCTGTTGAAATTTTACCGTCAAAACAACTTTATTGACCGTTTAATGTTATTGTGGATGCAATGTTTTATTCAACTATGGCAGGAGCACCCACCGACAAGTTTCGGTGGATATCTGTTCGGTGGAATGTAGTTCTCCTTACAGGCTTTCGGCGTCGATTAAAGACTGCACTGTTGTTTTTCTTGTTGTCGTCTCTTTCGGATTTGGTGCAAGTTAGACATATTAAGCAGGTCCAAAGACTAGAAATGCCCCGGAGTTTAGCTCGCTAATTTGAGAATTGCAGGCGATAAGTAGAAGCAAAATCTGAATCCACTGAGTAACAGACACACTTGGAAACAGCAGAATCTCTCTGCTTTACAGAGGTGTCCGTATTAAATACAGTTCACTGTAGCCGGCGCAATTTCCGCTACCACCTGAGCGTCCATTTCAGTAATTGGTCTTAGAAAGTATGGGTAAAAACAGAATTGGCTTTTAAAGCCCTAAATTAACGCATAGATCTGAAATGATCTAAACACGAGGTAAAATGTATTAAACAAAATGACCATACCCTAATCACAAGATCGTTCTTGCTTTTGACTCGTATCCGAAAGTTTTTAATGATGAAGCTTGCCTGTCCACCGAACAACAAACTCGTGCCGGGTAAAGGAGTTGTTTGGTCCCCTAAATTCTGTACGTGATCAATCAAATTTGCGGTTATAGACTGTTTTGCAGTTGGGTAACTTGCAGACAGAGATTACTTAGCCTCAGTTTTTAGTTAGTGAAGCATAAAATGAGCCAAGCTGGTCAAGTGTTCCTCAGACAAGGCCTTGTGGGAGACATGACATTGAGAGCAATTCGTGATTGATAGGTTGGAATGATTTTGAAAGTTCCAGAAATTGCACGTGTATTTTAGTCAAGTTGACCGAGTTGCCCGCAAGTTAATTGGACCAGGGGATCCAAGAAGAAACAAAGAGAAACAAACAAAAGCAATGTAGGATTTAGGAACATCTGTACCGTAAACAGTAGAGATAAGTCTGGAGATAAGTCTGAGTGCTATATAAGTACTATAAGTTCTTATTATTATTATTATTATTATTATTATTATTATTATTATGCTTTAAACTTGTCTTCGTGTTTCTTGAACAGTTGTAAATGTTTACTGATTAATGTTTAACAGCTGTACTTGAATGAAAACATTTACCTCCAACAACCAACAACGTGGCTGATATATTTTCTGTACCTACAGATAATAAATTTGAAATTTATATCAAAGAATTTTGACTTAGGTTTCCATGGAAACATCACGTGCCGTGAACAACCAAACGTCAAAACAAATTTTTTCGCGATAAATGTTGGCAAAGTTATGCAAATAGGCGCTCTTTTCGGCGACTACGACAAAAGTTAAGAATGTTGAAAAGCAGCGAGGATGCTTGGTCCCTCCCCACCCCCCTCCAACCCTCAACCAACCAAGCAAAGAAGCTTGTTTTTGTTCTCGTCGTAAAATGCGCTCAAATGAAAGCGACTTAACGAAATAAACGCAAGCCCCATGTTATAAAGCAACCTCTGAGAGATAGCACGTAGGAATGCTTATTACCAATGGAATTGCCTGAAAAGGCGAACTGTCGAAAAACACTCCCGTCACTACCCAACACTGGGACCTTCTGTAACAGTGTTCAATAAACAGCCACAATAATGTTGGACATATACTGCCAATATAAAAGCATTCTAGGGGAAAAAAAAAGAACTGTTGGGTTATGCTCCAACGACCACAAGACAAAGGCGTGTTGGAGCTTGTCATCTTCATAGTTTGAGGTGTTTCAAACTTTGCCCATCTCTATCCAACACCTGCAAATAAGTCGCAAGATAGCTCAACGTGATGTTTAAACACATCCAACAAGTTGGACCCAGCAATGTTGGACATCGCTGATTAACAAAGCTGGGGACTTTGGCACGGGGCCCTACATATTTCAGGGGCACCCAACGAGCCAGAGCAGTCAAAAGCTGTAGAAAGGCATTTTTAAGTACCTTATGGTGTTTGAAGTCTGTTTAAAGTGATGTTTTGGTTAGCTAGAAAACTTTGATCTGTTCGGATTCCCTAGCTGAAATGTTAATTGCCCGAAAATTGAACAAAATCTTTCTTTGAGAAAATACTAGCTGAAATGATCTTACTAGGGAACCTTTTTTTTTTTTCTTTCCGAAAATTCTAGCTGACGTTTTTTAATGCCAAAAACAGCAATAATGACCTTTCCGAAAATCTCAGCGGTTATGATTTCCACATTACGAATCTTTTAGGCCACGTTTTACTTACGAAGTATCCGAGTATACTCTTTGATCGACGCCGAAAGCCTTAGGCGAACTACCGGCTCCATCAAACAGATATCTACCGAAACTTGTCGTTGGGTGCCTCTGATATTTGGTAGATTGAGCAAACAAAACGGACTATTCACCAAACAATACGCACGGTGGAATAGTAACACTTTTAAAACCATATAGATAGTAGATTTACATCTAATGAAAGTTCGCTGGCATTGCTGGTTTGCATCGTTCATTCGCGTGATCAATTTAATTTTCGGTTATGGACCGTTTGGTCATAGTCTGGTGATCGACTGAGCCCGGCTCAGTTGCTTTTAACTAGTAAAGCATAATAATTAACCAAGCTGGCATAACTTACCAGCACACAAGGCCTTCGAAATCTTTTAAGATTTTATCAGTTGACACTAATTAAAGTCAGAGTCTTGCCCTCAAGTTATGCTTACAAAACGACATGACTACAAAATTGTTTAAAGTTCAAGAGAATTAGCTGCCGGTGCTTTGCATTCTTTGTTAATTAAGTGGTACGTGCGGTTACAAGTGGTCTATTAGTACGGGAAATGGCATTGACCTTGAGCAAGGTGTGTTATTAATAGGACGAGAATGATTAGAAAGTTCTCGAAATTGCCTACATGCCTTTAAGTCGACGGCAAAGAAATGTACCAAAATGCAAAACTTACGTCATGCGGCGGAGCGGTTTTTTTTTTTTTATTTTTTTTTTACTCATTAATTTTTTTGTAGCGGTCTCGTTGCCATTGCCGTCCTCGTTGTCGTCCTCGTTACCGTCTTGCTATGCAATACCTATATATCACACTATTTTCATAACCAAGCCGAATAAAATTGCAGTCAAAACAATGACGGTGACGATGACGCTGATGATGACAGTGATGATGACGATGATGATGATGATGATGATGATGATGATGATGATGATGATGATGATGATGAAAAGGAAAGAGAAAGAGTTGTAATAATGTTTTTACCACATTTGCTAGTAATCTAGCAATCTGATTGGCTAATTTGCCGTTGTCGATAAGAGTTTAGACAACGGTGCTTGCCTGCGTCAACGTCAACGAGCTTCCTCGCGCTCTGAAATAAACATTTTCTTTGACGTTGAAATTATGGTAAAAAACAAATTGAATGTGGTTTACCGTTGTCTGTACTCTAGTCGATCGACAACGATATTCGTCATCACAGTGGTCAAAATTTATTGTGGACTCACTAGGCTGTGCCTCGTGAGTCCACAACATTTTGACCACTGTGATGACGAATATCGTTGTCGATACGAGTATAGACAACGATAAACTGCATTCAATTTGTTAAATTTACCAATTTAATTTGTTTGTAGTAGACTCTCATTGAATAAAGTTTTCGCTAGATAAAGAAACAAAAATCTCTGTTATTTTCATCACAGTTATTGCAGCAATGTCAATGGGGCAGTTGATTAGTTTTTTAAAGAAAGAAATGTAGACCTTACATGCTTTAAGCTACCTCGGGCGATTACAATCGCGCCCACAGTGTTGACATCAAAGATAACTTTATGTGGGGTGAAAGGTCTTCAGCTAACTTTGTCACAAGGAATTAAAAGACAGCGAGTCATTTCTGTTAGCAGGATAAACAGACAGCTGTTGAGATCAATGGAACAATTCTCACTTCTTTGCAGGAATAATCCGATCACACAGCTCGTTCTTGCTTTCTCAATATCATGACTGTTTGACTTGCGTTCATAGTTACGACAACTTTTCATTTTTTCAACAAGCATAGAACTAAATTCTTAGAATCCAGACTTTCATTATTCCAAATTTTCGATAAAAAGGAGATTTGCCTTCATGTTAGTCTTCATACCTCAGGAAGTAGTATCCATTTTGCAATTCCTTTGAGAGGGCGACTATTTTCTTTCACTCGGTTTGCAAGAATATACTGGACAAAAAACAAAAGAAAACATTCCTGGAATACACAAGAATGTGTATGTGTGAAGTTTCGTTAAGATACAAAATGCACTCACGAAGTAACATTAAATGGCAAAGCCGATTACCTCGTATTCATCCGAAGGCCAGAGACCCATCTATAGCGTAGCCCTCTATTGAACATCACTTAACCCTCACCTTTAAGACATCTTTTCTGAAAATTTGGTGAAAATCGACCGGTAGAAGAATGAGATATTAAAAGGCAAGTGAGGTGTTGTTCGGGGTTATTACGAGCTCTGAAATAACAAAATCCTGTTCATGGGCCTAAAGCAGTTATAACGCAACATTAAGTTACATTAAATCACATTTTATATGTTCAGTAGTTCAAAACTGTAATTTGTGAGTAAAACTTTTAATTTTGTCAAGAACAACCAACGTTAGACTAAAAAAAGTAAAACAAATCTCAAAAATCTGCCATATTGGATGACGTCATAGGCCCCAGCCGCGCAATTTGCATATGTAACCCATAATATTAACCTAGTCGTGTAGACGACAAAACAAGGAATCTATTGACCGGAAAAAACTATTTCAAAGTATTTTAACCCAACTAAAACCCATTCAATTGATTACACGTTAAATGATTGAATGATTGATTGGCTAATTAACTGATCTCCTAATTGATTGACTGATCAATTGATTGATCGATTGAGTGATTGCTCGATTAATTGAGTGATTGATTGATTGACGTACTGTCTGATTGACTGACTGACTGACTGACTGATTGATTGATTGCTTGATTGATTGGTTGATATTGATTGACTGTAAAGATTTAAAGTTTACACTTTGTGCGTTAGCTGGAGATGACAAATGACATGTTTCCATACAAATGAATTGAAGTTGTATTTGTCAAGAATGAACTTAAGGGAATATGCTCAACTGATCTTGAATTAGAAGTTGGGCTTAAGGAATGACTATCAGAGGTTGACTAACTGATTGAAATCATAATGAAGTGACGTTTCATTATTTGGCAAGGCTCATTTCACCAGTCTTTCAAAGTAATAAACTTGCCTCACAGCTGATATGAATCGAAGAATCACATCATTTAAAATCTAAAGCAATCTGAGCAATTCGTTTGGGACAACCCTACCTTTACGGGTGCGTAAAGGTTGCAATTACAGAATGTAAATGTTGCGTAAAGCTTCCCAAATCCCAACTTTACGCCAGCTTTACACAGTGCTTAAAGGGCTATTAAAGAAGTCTCATTACACGAGCTTTACGTTTACGCGTAAAGGTAGCGTAAAGCTGGCATTTACATAATGTAAATGTAGCGCAAAGCTTCTTAAATCCGAACTTTATAGCGGATTTATGCTAACATTACTCCAACTTAAATTTGCCTTTTCATGCTGTGGTAGTCGTCGTTATTGTTTTTGTCGTTCCCAATGTGTAGGTTAGAGTAGTATGTCACTGTTGTGAAGACAAGTTTTTAGTCTAGGGGAAAAATAAAATAATAATAATAATAATAATAATTTCTGTGTGGTAAAGTAGTTTCTAATTTGCTACATTTAGAGGACTGGTTGTACATACTCCGCCTATTGGATTTACTAACCATTGCAGCAGCAACCTGAGCTACGCTGTAAGAAACTCGAACATAATAATAATCATCATCATCATCCTCAACATCATCATCATCATCATCATCATAATAATAATAATAATATTATTATTATTATTATAATTATAGAAACATTGAGAAACACTGAATAGTACAAGAAGTATTTTGGTGCAATCATGTAATAGAATCCTAAATTAGCATAGAATAACGTTTTTATGATCTGTATTTTTTCATGCCAGTGATTATTAAAGTTATTATTGTTTAATTAAAAAATATATATTACTTTTTTGGAAGGTGAGCCATTATCTTGTTTTTTTTTTTTCTTATATACTTGATTATTATGTAAATAGCTATCATTTTTATTGCTATTAATAAAGAGTTGTTTTTATAAAATTATTATTATTATTATTATTATTATCATTAATATTATTATAAACCATATTGTTACTGAATGTAAGAAACTGGCGCAGACAGAGTGCAAGACAATATTGTCAGATTGGTGCTGTAAGTATGGTATGAACACCAACCAGAAAGGGTTGTGGAAAACGAATATAAGAGCTTGTGGGACATTACCATTCTGTGTAACCATATCATCGCAGCTAGAAAACCAGACGTTGTTGTTGAAAAGGAAAATGACAAGGCAATCATTGTGGATATTGCGTCACAGTGGGACCACAGGGTGCATGAGAAGGAAGGTGAAAAGGTTTAAGTTTGTTACATTATTAGTGAATGTAACAAACCGGCGCAGATAGAGTACAAGAGAAGGCACAACAATATTGCCAGATTGGTCCACTGGAAACTCTGTTGTAAGTATGGTGTAAAAAACGAAAGTTATAATATCTTGCGGGACATGACCATTCAGTGTGATAATATCATCGCAGCCAGGAAACCAGACAATATTGTTGGAGAAAAAGAAAGTAACAAGGTAATCATAACGGATATTGCGTCACCGTGGGACAACAGGGTGCATGAGAAGGAAGATGAAAAGAGAGAAATTAAGAATTTATGGGGGATCAGACATGTAGAGTGGTACCGATAGTTGTTAACGCACTTGGAGGAGTAAGCAAAAGGTTATATGGATTGGTTTGCGAAGCTAGGGATTACTATTAAGACAGGGCTCTTGCAGAAAACAGCCTTGCTAGGAACAGCAAGGATTCTAAGAAAGGTTCTAGAAAACTAAACAAGAAGGAATGACCCAAAGGACATTTGGCCATTGACTATGGCTTGCTTCTTTGGTTTACGTGCGGCATAACATCTGCCAGAGCGTAAGCGTTATGAAAAGATAATGATAATGATGATGATGGTGATAATGGGGACGATGATAAAGACGACAGTGACGATGATAATGATTATAACGATGACGATGAAGATAATGATAAGGTGATCATTATGAGGTCATGATGATGATGATGATGATCATGATCATGATCATGATCATTATCATCATCATCAACATTAGAATCGCGAGCAGTCTCTCTTTGGCTCTAAAATCTGTGGAACGAACGCGATATGCGAGCGGCGAATCCGCGAGCCGGTAATTTCGTAGGCGCCAGTTACGAGAAATAGAGACTGCAACGGTTTCATACATTATTTTGGAATCCCAGCACTCTGGTGACGGAGTGTTTTGTTTGGTCGTTCTATGAAGGGATGACACGTAACTGTCACCAACATTCATCAACAATTAAATCAGCAACACTTCTAGGGCTTACTCGAAGTGCTGTTTACTTAATAACCAACGGCTGCCATATCGCACTGTACGGTGCAAGGACAACAATTTTTGATTGAAATTAAAAATGGAACACTGAGGAACAAGCCGTATTCGCTCTTCTTAAAAAGGAAAGATGTTTTCGCCGTTTTGCCGACAAGTTTCGGTAAAAGCAGTATTTACCAAAGCTATTCTGTTGCGCTGTAATACGCCAGCCGTGATTCTTTTCGTCGTGTTTGGAAGCACTCATTGCCGATAAGCTAGTCAGCAATTACATTTTCGCTTCACACGACAGCTAAGCGAATCACTTTGCAACACTGTAAATCCAAGCCGCTTAGAAATAAAGTCCGGATAATGCGTTTCTTCTCCCCCTTAGAGAGGAGACATAAAAATATTTTCCATGCGGATGTGGTCGATGTACAATGTTTTGGGCTGTTCACAGAACTTGTGAAAGTTCACCAGAAGTGCTTTTTCTTATACGAACATCTACACAAACGTCATAAATCCGACAAAGACGATTTTATAATATTACTGGTTTCTTTGGCGTGGACGCTCATCGCATCTGCGTGCCGAAAAACTTGTCCGTGATCGCTTCAATGGATTTTGAAACCTGCTTAAGGCGGGGTGGGCGTAGACTAATGTGAACTGTTAAACTGTCGCGGGGATTCCAAAATGCTGTATGAAACCGTTGCAGTCTCTATTTTTGCTCGTAACTGGCGCCCACGAAACTACCGGCTCGCGGATTCGCCGCTCCCATACGGCGTTCGTTCCACAGATTTTAGAGCAAAATAGAGAATGCTCGCAGTCTACATCAACATACATAGACTGTGAAAACGCTGTATGGCACCTGGTAAGGTAAGAGGAATGAGGTCAAGATGATCTGAAGTAATTTGTTGTCCTAAATAGCCTATCTTTCCTTTTACTTTATAGCGGGATAAACTGATAACAAAATCAATATACTGATAACAAAACTTATATTTTAGTGATTTTTATTTCAGACATGGGACATACGTACATTGCATAATATCTGTTGTGTAATGACAATATCGGAACAGTGTTGCAATGTGTTGAGTACTAATTGAGATTGTTAATCCCTCGTGGGATATGTCAGTGTAAAGAGTGGTGTACGGTTATATTCAACATTCTTTTTTGCGTCCTTCGTCTAAGTGGGGGCAGAGGCGGTTTCCTTCGTAACTTGTAGACAATTTTATTCTTGGGAATGTAACTGGGTAGGTACAAAGCACGTTTAAGACTGTGGCCTCGGGGGTTCGAAAGGTAGCGTTGTATATTTAAACGTCGCTTTGTCTAAAATCTACAAAAAACACCCAATTTTTTTCCACGAAAATATTACGAAAAATAACCGAATAATAAAAATAACATGAGAGCTATAATCTTGTTGCCAGGGAAACATCAAGTCACGTGAACAACCTCTACCGGAGTTTGATTTTGTCTGCGATGCAGGCTAGATTACATTCGGCCTAACCTCAGATCTACCTAAATGAATTAATTACGGATATTCAAGTTGGGTACTGATCTATGTTACTAAGCTCTTTGGACATATTTTTAATTTGGTACTCCTACCTTAAGCGTAAGACATATAAGTGGTTTGTAGACAATCTCTTGAGACATAGATACGAACGGTAAAACGAACGAATGCCGGTGGACGAACGAAAGGAACTAATGAGAGATCTATTGTTTGCGTTCTCCATCTCTAGGAGAGAGGCTCGTAATGTTGAGAATATGCCGTATTGTTTCTGCCGCGGGCGGCTTCGTATGTTGCTCTTTGGCTTTTGCGTTGCTGTATCACGTTTTAATGCAAATTATAACTAATAGCTCCTTGAAAAGAAAATAATCACTGAGTTGTTATTGTCGGCTATTCTGCGATTTCTATTGAATACTGGTGGACATTTCACAAGAAATAAATATCATTTGGTATACAACTGCCTTTCACGCGAGCTGTAGACCATTTTGCTGGTATTTCGACGTACTTTACTGCAAATTTCATTACTAACGTAACGTGTTACCTTTCCTCGATGTGTCTTCAACTCTCATTGTACCGCTGGTCCTTGTCACCAGATAGGAATTTCAGTTGCAGAACGTAAGCACGTCTTGATGGTACTTGTCGGAATTCTGCTAGCGAATTTAAAAGCAACACACTCCTGAAGTCGAGAAGTGATTGTGCTCTAGAAATGCTTTGTTGCCATCGACGAACACAGGCGGTTAAGTGAAACCTATTTACGCGAGTTTTAGTCTTCTTTGCAATGTTGATGTTGGAAGTTCCAAACGGTAAACTTCTTCGCAACAGAAGACGACATTCAAAATGAAACCAGATTCCCTTTGTGCACCGGCGTCGCTGCTTTCATTAGCGGACGTTCATCAACGTGCAGCCACTCCTTAGCTTTTCCAGACCCAGACTTTAATTTTCATTGGTCCCTATGACCTGTAGCTTCTTTTGTTATCAGGGCTGGGTATGGGGGGGGGGGGGGGGGAGGGGAGGGGGAGGGGTGGGGGTATTGTTTGTGTTGTATCGTTTTTGGTCGTGCGTTCTCCAATCACAGGCCGCGTCTTGAAAGCTAAAGGGTTTCCTTTATTGTGAAAGACCACTTTGTATCACAAGCTATTTCTTGCTATTTTATAGAAAATACGTGCTGATTGGGTCTAAGATAATTTTTATATATTGTTACATATTTTCGTTTATAAGAAGTTACGAAAAAAAAATTATGTTTACTCGCAGATCCTTTTTTTTTTCTTTTTTCATGTTCTTTAAAACTTGGTCAAACACCTTTGACCGTTTATAAAAGTATGAATCCATGGCATTTGCCCTCTTCTCAAAGATTCACTCGACTCAGGAGCCCATCACTAGGAGCGTAAAACCGCCCTACATTCCTGTCACGGTGTTTTCACATACCGACTTATTTTAAGATTTAGTTTCCCGCCACTATCAGACTGCCACATGAGCGTCGATGACCAATCTGGTATGTAGATGCAGAGCCTTTGTTTTTGCTCATTAAAACTATTGTTTTGTGGCACTCTCGATGCTGTTGACGTCCTCGTTGCAAGTTTTTGCGGGGAAAGATAGTCTAAAAATTGATCAGTCTGTAAAAATGCCAGGATATAGGCGGCTTAGTACGGGAATTGTATGCTCCTAGTGATGGGCTCCTGCTTGACGCCTATCTTCTTTTCCTTGTCTAAAAACGCTAATGAATAAGAATTATGTTCTCTAACTGAAACTGGATTTTGCACTTGTTTAAATTTCAAATAGTTTTCAAAATTATCAAATATATTCGGATGTTTCTTCGTATGACAAAATAAAACAAATCGAATAGAAATGAATTCAAATTATTGCTTTTTTGGCCGCGACACTCCTCAGGGTGATAAATGAAAACGCATTATTTGGTTGCTGCTGGCTCGGGCTGCAAGGATCAAAAAGATAGCATGCGACCTTGACTTTAGAGCGCCGGCCCAGGAGCCGTTCTTGAGCTGAAATGAATGGGAGGGTGGGGTTATCCTGGGATTTTTAGATCCGCCACATAATAGTAGCTTCCAAGCGCTCAGTAATGGATAGCAACAGAATTAGCCTCTAATCACACTAGAAATTTATTCTTGCTTTTAAATGTAGCCAATAGCTTTTACACATTGCCTTCGTTATAGCTTAATGATTGTTGTATGCGCCTTTTCATTTATGAGATAAGTGACCTTTGCTATCAGAAAAATAGCGAGCCATATTTCAGAGAGAAAGGCCTTGATGAAGGCTCTAGATCGATTTAAAAACAAGCTAAATACTAAATTAAAAGGAGTAAATATTTTATAAGACGCTACCTCTGTTTTGCCTTATGTGGAAACTTGGAGGGCATGTTAAACCTATTACCGAATCTTCTGAGTCCGCATAATAGCTTCACGTGATGAGAGGTTGCGACTAACTTCTTGTATAGCCAACAGTAAGGAACACGCCTTGTTAGGTTTTTTAAATAATCCAAAACCTCAGGAATCCTTGAAAATTGTTTAAAATACCTATCTAAACGAGCAAAGAAAAGCTAAGAGAATTATTTGAAAAGTTATAGTATGATTATGTGTAGTTGCCATACAAACAACTATTTGTCATACCAAATTGTTGTCATCACCCCACTTAACGGGCTTTGAGGAAACACTCTAAAAGTTCATATATACCCTCCAACTTTCATTGACATCGCCTTATTAAAAATCCCATTTATAAGGTTGGGGAGGGGCACAATATATTCCCCACCCACACTAGCACTAGGCTTTCAAACGAAAGAAATATCGATATGAAACAGAGTTAATCAAAAAGCAAAACGCCAATGATTTCACTGTTAATTCAGCTGTATATGGAATATGTAAGGATATTACCTTCTTGTTGCTATCAAAAATTCGAAACTGCCAGTTTATGAATTATTTAGTCAGTTGCTTTTTCCCGGCTTTACAAAACATTTGCAGGCACCAAACGTTTGTGTCGTAAGTCTTTACAAGCATTGCTGTCTTTCAGTAATTCAAAGACTGATTGCTGATCATTTAGCTATAATTACCATCTCTTTCGAGAGAACTATATTTACATTCTATCTCAATAGAACTGATAATTAATCCCCTTAAGCTAGAAATGCTACCAACACGAAACTGAAAATTGTTACTCCCTGAGTAAGTTGCTTCTCTATGATACACGAATCATACACCCAATGCAAAAAAATGGCAGCCTTTAGATTATTCTTTTGTTCGTATTCAAAATAGCCTCACTAACCTCGTTTTTGAGATCAAAATTCTAAAGAATTTTTTATCTCGAATCAGATTAGTGAGGCTATTTTGAATACGAACAAAAGAATAATTTAAAGGCAGCCATTGTTGCATTCGGTCGATTGCCTGTACTAATTATCACTACTGAAGAACATGAAGAGCGAATTGCCATGCTTGAAGTATTTCTTCAGTCATCTCGGCTGTGGAAAGAGAAAGAGATGTTTATATAATTGTAATCTCGTTTTTGAGTGGTCAAGAGAATGAATGAACGTCACGAGCCAAAGAAAGTAAAACAAAAAACACAAACAAAATAAATAGATTCCATTTGTCAGTGCGCATGTACTCTGATGACCCACGCTGAACGGCAAAAGGTGGTAAGAACATCAGTTATCAGTCATTCAGTACAAACGGACGGCGAAATGGAATCTGAATATGTGAATGGATCATTCACATATCCATTATTCAATCCGTAGTAGTTCAAATATATGATTTCCATATAATCATTCTCTCATATTCATCACTCACGGGTATATTAAGAACCAACAAAATGACCAGCTCCCACATGGCTTGTTAGCCTGTTTGGTAGAGCGCTGCACCGGTATCGAAGAGGTCGTAGCCATGGGTTCGAATCCCGTATACGCCTGATTTTTTTTCCAGGCTTTATTTTCACTACTACTTAAGTAGTGTTCATAACTACGATGATCATTGAGACACATATTCATTCTTTAATCCGCAGTTCAAATATATTATTTTCCGATATATTCTTTCTAAGAAATGGAATCTATATTTGTTAGATTAAAATCAGTCTCTGACGGAAATGAAAGAAAGAAGTAAGGAAGGAAGGAATGAAGGAAGGGAGGGAGGTAGTGAGGGAGGGAGGAAGGGAGGGAGGGAGAGAGGGCGGAAGGAAGAAAGGAAGGGAGGCAAAGAGGTGGGAGGAAAGGAGGAAGAGAGGGAGGTAGGGAGGGAGGGAAGGCGGGAAGGAGGAAGGAAGGAAGGGAGGGAGGGACGGTGGGTGGATAGAAGGAAGGGAGGGAGGGAGGAAGAATGGAAGGAAGGAAGGAAGGGAGGGAGGGAGGGAGGGAGGGTGGGTGGGAGGGAGGGAGGGAGGAAGGAAGGAAGGGAGGGTGGGTGGGTGGAAGGAAGGGAGGGAGGGAGGGAGGAAGGAAGGAAGGAAGGGAGGGAGGGAGGGAGGAAGGAAGGAAGGAAGGAAGGGAGGGTGGGTGGAAGGAAGGGAGGGAGGGAGGGAGGAAGGAAGGAAGGAATCTAACTATTCAAAGGCATCAACAGTAGTACAACTTAGAATTCAGTCTGCCACTCAACTGAAAAAAAAAACTGAGTAAATACAAACAAGAAATCTTTGAGTTACTAACTGGCGACAGATGAATATCAAAATGGCCACCACAGCAATGACAGTAAGCGCAATCAAGACAATACCAGCCGTTAGTAGGGCGATGATTGTATCTGCAACTCAAAGAAAAAAAAACGAAAAGCAAGGATATTTTCATCAAAAGTAACAAAATGTAATTCTTAAGAAGCTTCAACTTACTACATTTTAACCGATCGGAATCTGTTTGCATTTTCAGCTGACTGACTGTTGATGGAGACCGGGGAGATATACTTGTTTACCATTTCATCTGAAAAACTGGTTGGTCGAAGGTAGCAGTAAATGGGACTCATCAAAACCAAATGGAAATTTTAAGGGACGCCCGTTCCACTTCCACGGCCTTTTCGAGATGGCGGAATAATGGCATTCACTTTTAAAGTCATTACAATTTATCAAGTGTGGCGTCACTTAAGGCTCCATTCTTGGTTCTCTTCCTAATTTACATTAATAATATGTGTGATGTGTCAAAGGCTTCAGACGTCATTCTTTCCGTCGACGGCACTAATATCTTCTTTTCTCCCAAAAATGTAAACGTTATTTTAAAAACTGTGAATAAAGAATTACCGAACCTAACAGACTGGTGCCAAGCCCAACTGTGTTTATTGGTCTTATTTTTAATGAACATTTAACGTGGCATGGAAACCACACATTGCTAAAGTGGCTAAGAAAATATATCAACATATATTGGAATAATTATATAAAAAAGTGTCTTTCTTTCAACTTCTTCTTTATGCACTTTGTTGCTACGAAGCCACCAGGCATCGCAGCAGACTATTCCAGGCTCCTTACGTGATTAGCCTAGGTTGCCTGTGCCTGAAAGGAGAGGCGTTTGAGATTTTCAGGATGTAAATCACCTCTTTTGCCTCGACCTCGTGGCCCTCAAATCGAGGCCCCTAACTCAAAATCATATCAATCACTACAATCGATATTAATCTTCGGCTGATTTCGATATATATCGGCAATCGATAACTATTTCCAGTAAGGCAAATTTGCATAACTCAAAATGACTTGTATGCAGATTGAAAAGCGACGGAAATCATGGAATGTTCCAAGATGGACTCATTCTTCTCAAAAAACTGAAACCCTAGAACGAAACTCATATTAAACATGAAAGTTCCTCACCATAGTGAAGAAATTAGACTAAAATCTATAAAATGAAACCAAAAATTAATTCCAAGGCTGATTTATTTTGCACCGAAATTGTAAACATAACTCGCTATTGAAATCTTCACTTTTCAGAAGTAGAGTAGTGCAACAAACCTAAAAATTGTAAACTTAACTCGCTATTGATATTTTATACCTTTCATCAGCAGAGAAACGGAACAAACCTTTCTCGATACATTTTGCAATTGTTCGTAAAATCGTTTACCGACATTTACACGAGCAATACAAACCTTTGTCCTTGTCACTTTTTTCGCTTGTTGTTTCTTCTTCTGCTCCTAGGAACAAAAAAAATAGCAATGAACACAAGGACATGCCAATTAAAACTGATAAACCTAAATCCATTTTCAAAGCTTGTAATGGTCAGCATGTATGTGTCGTAGGTGTGAAGATTACACCTACGATAGTGACTTGGAATTTGGTCGTAAAACTTCGAAAAGCAAGAAACCTTCCTTACTTTTGCAGTTACAAGACGCAATTCAGAATTGTAAAGGCAGACGACTTAGGGGCTGTTTACATGGGAAAACTCGCACCACCGCGAGTTTGTCCCAGCGCGAGTTCACTCTGGTTCCCTCTCGCAGCTCTGTATTCGTTTACATGATACCACCGAAAAATATCATGTCACACCTAAGCGAGTTCACCCCGGTTCTTGCACCGGAGCAAGAATTTTCGTTCCGGTGTAAAATCTCGCAACGGTATCATGTTTAACAAATAAAAAAGCCTTAACCGTGCTTTGTTCTGTTATAAGGCACGCAAGGAAGTGACGAGAGCACGAAAGAAGTAGGAAGAAGCACGAGCCGTAGGCGAGTGCTTTTAACTACTTCTTTATTGCTCTCGTCACTTCCTTGAGTGCCTTATAACAGAACAAAGCACGGTTAAGGCTTTTTTATTTGTTTTATAATATAGTTTTTCCCACATTTGTAGCTAAATTCGTTTCAATTTGTGAGAAAACTGAGCAAATTTTATTCTCAGCTTCCGCGCGCGGAATGGCGTCACTGATCGTAGTCATGTTGCGTCAACACTGTGTCTTGTTATAAAAATTCTTTTTAACGGGCGGTTAAAACTGTTCAGTTAAAAGAAGCAGCACGTGTCGTCAATTCTATTTTATGACTGTACTGTTTTAATCGAGAAGTTTATTGTTTGAATTGTGAAAAATGCCATATTTGTAATGATTTTGAAACTGCACGCGCAGACAAATGGCGTCACCCGCGTGCTTTGTACTCTCATAAGGCACGCTCGATTTCAATGAAAAGATGCGCGAGCTATATTATAAAAACGAATACAGAGATGCAAGAGAGAACCGGAGTGAACTCGCGTCGGGGCGAAAGTCGCCCCGGTATCATGTAAACACCCCCTTAATGCCATATAAGACAATCCAGGCTTCCTAAGCTTTGTTGTATTTTATACCTTGGAAAGAGCGGTTTTCAATTGTATATCAACATTAACTCGTTTACCTTGATTTTTCTTTACTTCGCTGTGTGATTGACCGGCAAAACTCGCGCCACTTTCTCAACCAACGAGAAGCAATAGCCCATTTTACAGTTGCGTGTTCAGTGACCTGGCCTTTAAGTGGAAGCGAGGCTGGAGGTGACCTTGTTTTGATACAAACCTCTTTGTCTTTCTTATGCAAATGAGTAATAGCACAAGAACAACATAATTTACAAGAGAAAAGAAGTGAGGTCTGTACCAAAACAAGGTCACTGCCAACCTCGTTTCCATTCAATTAGACTAGGTCACTGAGGATGCAATTATAAAATTGGTTATTCAAACAAATTCAGTTGTACTTATTCCGCGAATGTATTTTAGTAAAATTAGTAAAATTAACACAATTATGGTGACGACTGAACTCAACAGCAATCCAGGGGGTGTACGTTTACTAGAGAGTGTGTTAGTTGTAACTCACCTTTAAGTTTTGCTCCAACTAACATCCTCATAACGCCCAGGTTGCCCAGCTGGCCATCTTCTGTTACTTTTAATAACAGTGCATCTACTTCGCTTTCCCCAACTGGTTGTTTAAATGTCAGCTCCATGTCCGCAATCACACTTCCGGATCCCTTCCTATTGATTGCAAGGGTGCAAATTTTACGACGGGGACATTGTACTGTATTTCCCGTTTCCCTTTTACTGCATACATGTACAATTTAAAAACAAGTGAAATGGATACATGGACAAATTTAAAAGCCAGTCAAGGGATCGATGAAGAAGACATGCCAAAGCATCTTATGAATGTCTATGCCGTTTACATACAACAACCAAAATATGTTGAAATGTGGAGCTAAAAATTTTGGGAAACGAAGATGAGGAAGAAGACAAAGAAGACGAAGAAGACGACGAGGAAGAAGACGAGGACGAAGACGAAGGAAAATAAGGAGAAGGAGAAGAATAGGAAGAAGGAGACGGAGGAGGAGACGGAGGAGGAGGAGGAGGAGGAGGAAAAAGAGGAGGAGAAGGAGGAGGAGAAGAAGGAGATCGTTTCCCAAACTTTCTTGTTCCCGATTTTAAAAACTCTACAATAGTCGTAAGAACCACGCAAATCTCGCCATGACTATGTTGTTATGAATTGTTATGTAGAGCAATGCCAAAAATTAGGTTTTTCCCCTTTTAGGCTCCCAAAACCACTCAAACTCGATAATTTTTTCTCAGAAGCGTTCCTCGTAAGAGGAACAGCTATGAAAAGGCAAACTTGTTCCTATAACAATATCAAACAGTGCTGGCCTTAAATTTACATCAGCGAAAGCAGGCGTTTATCCCAGATCGATCTTGCTCCGTGATACAAGAGTAAGTTTTGTCTCCGGCATATCCTTTATATCCGTTGAAGTTATACAATTGTGGAGATCAGATCAGTTCAAGTAAGTCATAGATCACAGACATAAAAGGGGAAAGAATTAAAAAAAGTTAAATTTTTGTTCCTTCTATGCCTCTCATTTTTAGTGTAAGTAATGAATAAAATCAGTTACAGTAAGAAAGAGATTAGGTTCATGATAATATATTCAGTTTCCGCGAACTCCGTGAGATCCATACTTTCTGCTTGTTTTCCAAGAAGGTTTGGGTTTCAGCCAAACTTGCAGTGTGTAAGATTCCAAATGGAATACATTTCCAATCCAAAAGTCTTTATTTTTAAGCGGAAAAGACGTGCATCACGGAAAGGACAGATACAAGAATATATTATCCTCTTTAACTCTCTTTCTTACTGTAAGTAATCAATAAAAGTATATTAAAGTAATTAATATATTATTTCTTAATAATACTTACAGTAAGAAAGAGAAGAGATTCTCGATACCATATTCAGTGTCCGCGAACTCCGTGAGATCCATACTTTCAGCTTCTTTTTAAGACGTTTTGGGTTTCAGGGAAACTTGCAGTGTGTAAGATTCCAAATGGATTACATTTCCAATCCAAAAGTCTTTATTTTTAAGCGGAAAGGACAGAAATCACGGAAAGGACGGAAACAAGAATAACAGTTATATATGTTCATCTCTGCCGGGATTTTTATGGACATCTGGTTATATAAGTTTGGTTTTATCAAGAACCAAAGAGTATAAGACCCACTTCTAATACCCTTGAAATCTCACATTACCACATTCTTATCGGCACTGAAATAAGACTGAGTGCTTATTAACGTAACTAATCTTGACTCTTGAAAATGCTTTCAGACAAACTGACAGTTTTGGTTAACGACATTGCCATAGCAATGAACAGGTTAGGTTATGCCAGTTATAGGGGGAAATTGTATAATCAAGAGATGACTGAAAATTAATCTCATTATGTCAATTGTATTGTTTCTCTATGCACCGTCAGATCATAGCCCTGGAGCAAATAAGTACAGAGAGTCCGAAAAATAGAACACTTTCTCAAATTTTGTCATCTGAAAAAAATTTGATTGCAGCCCTTTTCTTCAGAGAGTCCGCCGTTCTTCCTGTCCACTGTCAAAATCCGTGCCTATTCATCCCTTTCTCGAGAAAATCGTCTTCATCCGCCGTAAATTTCAGCACGCGGCGATGACTTCTTTGGATTTGCAATCGGTTTGCCGGTGGGGCATCCCTCTTAGGGGGCACGCTTTTCGGTTCTGTAGTTTCAGCCAGTGCTGCACAACTTGAAGTTGCATCGCTAAACCTCGCGCTCACCTCCTTATCCAACTCAGAGCCTTTGGTACCTTGTAGCTTTTGCAGACACTCGTGAGCCTTCACAGCAACTTCGCGCGACCTTTGCTTTTGATAGTGGACTTTGGCGACGGCTGAGCTGTGTTTCTGATCTTCCGACAAATCCTTTGCTCTTTGCTAGTGAGCTGGTTGAGGCTTTGCGTTTCGACGATTAGACGATAGCGCGTCGGATGAATGTACTTTCCGATTGCGTCAAAAACTAGTTTACTCATGATGTCGCCCAATTTGCTGTGTTGGCCTCCATTTCTCGTGACAAGAACGAACTCTCACTGGGGTTTTAGCAATGGCCTCACGAAGTTGATGTAGCTATCGAGCACCTGCACGCTTGCATCGGTTAGAATCAAGGAGTCAAATCCGTAATTGCTGGCAGTCTTGAACATTTTCTGGTCAATATATCCCCCGTTCTCCTTCGCTGCCCTAACAATATCGGCTGTCAAGTACTGATAAGTCATAGGGCGCGACCCCTTCACTTTAATGAACAAGTACACCGACACAAATCTCGTGGCAAATGTTAAGTCGGATGGGTTCACTTGACCTGGATTGCTCTTGCACGTCTTTACGGTGTTTTCGTAACGTGGCAAGTGAAATATCACTACTTGCAGCAATTCCTCCATTGTCGCCCAGTGACCTCGAGCTTCCAATGTGTCGATGTCCAGTTCTCGGGTCCACTGCAATCTCATCAGTTTTGCTACTGTCTTTCCAGCTCTCTTAAGGTACAACTCAGCAGCAGATAGGTTTTGCAGAACTGCGTAGGATGCCCCATTGATTTTTCTAAAGTCCATTAGTTCGGAAATTGCGTCTATGTAGCCCAATCGCCCACCATGTCCGAGTTTGCACTCGTCTTGCAAGTAGTCTATGACTTTGAATAAGAGATTCGGGGAGCACAGGCTGTAGTCTATTACTTCAAACGTCAATTCTTCCACGTCTTCACAACAAAAATTCAGAAATTTAAAGCTTCTCTTCACTATTTGTTGAGCTGTGCAAACTTTCTTGCAACCCCCACCACTCCCAGTCAACCATTTCGCGAATGCTTCGCCAATTTGGCCGGAGACTGAAAATGAAGGAACAACTATGACACCATGTTTTGGCCTTCGGCTTGATTCACAGTCATTTGTACTGGTCTCTGATACCTTAGTGTCCTGCTCTTGCAATGAATGTTGAAGTTCTGTCAGGTCGGGTTTTTCGTCAAGATAAAAGAACCAGCTGTGCTTAGAATTGACATGTTTCCTGCATCCCTGCTGACTTTGAAATCCCTCGTGTTCGCATACTTGAATTGAATTTTGAGCTTGTCAGCACTTGTCCCTACTTGCCCGAGCTTAGTACCATTGTACTCAAATTCATAGCAGAGAGTTACATCCCAAATGGGTTCGGGCCTGCCCGGGCAAACCTGTGCATACCTACAACAATGGTTGCATTGTGCAAGTTCTAATTTACTGAGGTATGCCTCTGCTTGCCATTCTTCATTGTTCTTGAGTCAATTTACAAACCCAAGTTTGCATTACTATGGCGTTGGTGTGATGGTGTTCAACCTTACCTTGCCCGGACAAGTCAAAAAGCGCCTCGAAAAGTCTTTTAAAATCTGCTATTGACTCTGTTTCGTGTTGAGTCAAACTTAAAACACTACAACAAACGTTTCGCCATGCAATTAAAAAGCGATAAAAACGTAGATGGCAAGAAAAGAAGAATGGTTCTTTTGAAGACCATGTACAAAGGAGCTGTCATTGTCTTAACAGGAACCATTTTACATCAATGGGAACTAATTGTTAGGAACAAATTGTTCCGCGTGTCAATAAAAAGGAACATTTCATTCAAAACGGAACTCGTGAATGAGAACAATTGTTCTTCAAATAAATAAAACGGACCAAAATGATAAAAAGAGGAACAATAATAATGGGAACATTTGTTCCTCAGCGACTCATTTCGGAACAAAAGGTTCCTTTCAATGTTTAAAATTCGGAACAAAAGATTCCTTTGTAGCTCTAAATGAACACTTTGTTCCTATTTTTCACAACAATTTGTTCCTTTTCATACTATAGGACCACTCCAAATAGGAACAATCGTCTCATCATGGGAACTTTCCCTGAGCAAAAATGAGAATAGTACCAAAAAACTAAAAGTCAATTTAAAAGCCAGTTAAGGGATGAAGAGAACATGTCAAAGGCCTTTAAGAATCTCAATGCTGAATAAAAACAACAGCCAAAATTGGGTTGACAGAATCCTGCTAAAACGTGTTAAAACATGAAAGCAAAAATTTAGGGAAACGTAGAAGATATAAGGTCTTTAGTCAAAGCAATAACGTGTTTTTACATTATTTCAAGTTACCTTACCTTAACTCGATAATCTCTACCTTCTCTAAACCAGTATTATTCATTTCTTGAAAAACCTAGAACAATTAATGAATTATTCATTTAGAAAACACACATTTTATAGCATGCGTGATCAATGCCGGTATTCACTGCAGTTGTAGCCTATCTTGTACTAAGCGAAGCTACAGTCTATTTCCCAGAAGCTGGCAACGCACTTTGAGCTTAGACTAGAATTAACTAACTGGCGACAAATTTCGATTCGAATGTTGCATCTTAAATGTATTGAAATTGAATAATAATTGTTTAGACGCACTTCCGTTTACAACAAGTATCTCAGTCTTTCAATCACATATCCGTGCTGGTAAACCAGACCCTTCCCATCATGGCAAGAAATGAGGGACATGAGGGGGCGGAGTCACTTCAGAGCAGTCTAGAGAGCTGTCAATTACTTTCTTTCTTTGGCGAGATGCTATTGGATGATCGTTGCTATAGAAATTTGCAGGCGGTTCACAATAAAAATAATAATAATAATAAAAAGCATGGCGGCCCTGCAGTCGAGTAATGAACGGTTGTCTGCAACAGCGAAGAAATAAAGATAATAAAACAGTGTGATAGCTGGAAAATTTTCACTAATAAACAAATAGATTTTTTTATGGCAGGGGTTTAGGCGAATTATCGGACATTCTTGGCGTATGAAAGTGTACTGTACCTTGAGCGATCACGGCGTATTGAAAATTTGATTTCCTCCTGTTTAACTTAACCGTAATTTCGCCGCAAGGAGTTGTTGTCATTCTCAGTCCTTTACCGAGGATTTCTATCCGTAAAAAGCCTGGGAAAGAGAAGGCGGTACTTGGAACTTGCGAAACATCCACAGCACTCATGGCGCTTCTATGAAAACTTATTTTCATCCAAGAAGACTTGAAAAAAGTTTCATTTTTAATGCTGATTATCATGGTGGACCGAAGAAGAAAAACAGTTTATGGACGTGAACTACATTGTTTTGGAACAATAATTCTTTGTATCAAAAAACGACTATCGATGTCAAGGTAGTGTCGCTACGAACTGTGCACGCGTGTCACTCATTTCTTGCCATGTTCTTACCAAAAAACCTCGCTTTTCATGAGCCGTTATACCACACTAAGAGACTTATAAACTATTTTAAAGTTCATATAATATTACAACCCGCAATCCACGTTTATCTGCGCGATTAAGTCCGACGTATATTAATTAACATTTATTCACCGAAGTGGAGGTGAATAAGCTAGTTTCAAATTGTGGGAGAACAAAAGAACAGAGTCGAGATTCAGGGAAATAATTTGCATTTTCCTTTGTTTTTGACAAAAGAAAATGCAAATTATTACCCTGAAACTCGACTCTGCTCCTGTGCTCTCCCACAATTCCAAACAAGCCTATTCATTGTTTAATCCGCAGTCCAAATACACGATTTTATATGCTAATTCTCACATATATGACGTTTATTAACGTATCTTCAGGGGTACCCAACGACAAGTTTCGGTAGATATGTTTTCGGTGGAGGGTAGTTCGCCTTAGGATTTCTGTGTCGATTAATGGGTCGAGCGCACTCGGATTTTCGTAACTGAAAGTAACGTGGCCTAAAACATTCGCAATGGAGAAATCATAGCCCTTGAAGTTTTCGGAAAGGTGGCATTTGCTGTTTTTGGCAGTCAGAAACGTCAGTTTTCATTTTCGGAAAGGAAATATTTCCCAAGAAAGTTCTCGGACCGATAAAAATGTCAGTTAAGGAATCTGAACAGATCAAATTCTTCTAGCTATCGCAAACATCACTTTAATCACACTTCACACACCGTAAGGTACTTAAAAATGCCTTTATACAGCTTTTGGTTGATTTGGCTCGTTGGGTGCCCCTGGTATATTGCAGTCTTGCCTGTTCCTTGATAGTTTTTGTTAGCGTTTGGGCCTCTTGGCTCTGTAGGTTGCTGTACGCTTCATTGTAATCATTGTCGAACTGTACGCTAGCAGTGAAAACTGTCCTCAGTGTTTCTGTAATCAACGCAAATAACAACAACAAACAAACAAACAAACAAACAAACAATAAATGCATTAACATATTAACCACCGCTCGCCTTTTTTCTTGTAAAGGCTCACCAATTGGATACTCATACGATTTCATATTTTTATCATGCGATAACTCCTGTCTAGCCTGGGCTTTTTATTTTATTTTATTTTTTATTTGTTTGTTTTTTTGACGAGGCTGGGACTCATCGTTCCATATACCGAGCAGATGTCATAGCCCTGGTCATTAGCCCGCAAGTATTCGAGACCAGGCTGCAACACACGCCCTACTTCTCGAGAGGGCTCTTGCTAAGGAGTTCTCACAACATCTAAGAAGGATCTCTTAATTCTAATCTGTCGATGCCAAAATAACAATATTTTTGCATTATTTTTCGTTCACATGAGCACCCTTTCTTTCATTTTTTCCTGTCAAGATGACAGTATAGTCTAAAAGAGAAAATGAAAGCTTTTTTGCTTATGACGATGTGAACAGAAATAATTGTGTTAAATTCTCTTTCAGTAAAATGTTGAGGATTATCGATTATCGCATGAACTCTCATTTTACATACCACTTGCTTGACATTTTTCTCCAGTTTTCCTCCTCTCGCAAAGGCACAAAAATCGTCCAAACAATTGGCAGGTCTTTCCATCCGTACAAGGAGTATCACCGCATCTCTTATCTGTCAACAGCAAAACATAATTAACCCCATTTAAAAAAGAGTATCCAACTTAGACTTAGACTGCAGAGATTGCGCTGGCTGCAAAAACGTGAATCGAATATAATTGATAGCTTATAATTATTGTTACTTATAATACACGGGCTAATTAAGTTCTTTCGAGCCTTGGACGGCCAACATCCATAAGGCACAAACTGACCTAATTGAGCTTTGTCAAAATTAACGTTATAACACTGTTACGGATTGCATACTTTATTATAGGAAATTAACGCTTGATGACATTTACGTGAATTTTACGAATTCGCAGGCGCGTTGATTAATGACTGGAGCTTTAATTTCAGCGACCTTTTTTGATTATTTCCATTATTTTTACCTCAAATTCTCTATACGCTGCAGACATCCTTGATAACAAGGAAAGAATAGCTTATCTTCACGCGCAGTATTTCAGATCAATCTTTCACAAATTTAATCGTTTACCGAATATTTCTGAGAAAGGAAAAATCATAATTTTATCAGTCCGGACATCGTGAAAAACCCTTGAAGTGGTCATTGCTTACCATGCGGGTTTTAACACTTGCTCTTGAATTAAATTTGTAGCTGTTATCTCAACAAATTTTATTTCTTTGTGTAAGTCGTGTTAACCTACCTTATTTTGAACTCGTAGCAACTATTTCGCATTAACTCTATTGGAAAGTAATTTTCTCTTCAATTAGCGCTAATTTAAGTCTCGTTAATTTTGAATATCTTAACACGAACGTTAATTTCCTGTAATAAGTTAGATCGAAATCAGAAGGTTAAAAACATTGTTATTTTGGTACCACGAATTTCTAACATTTTCAAACTTGTCTATGCATTGTTTATGAATTTAACTTAGCTGTCGGTATTAGGGGTAGTAGAGGGGTTAGATGGTAAACCTCGCCGCTTTTATACGGGGAGGTTAAAGGGGCACTCTCATGTCACTTCTTGTCATATGTTGTTAAAATCGTGAGGAGGTACATTTTCTACATTTTCCGTGATCGCCCCGTTTAACACGAAAAAGTAGACAGGACAGAAAAAGAAGTAGTATTATTTTATGACGATTTTTTTCCGGGACACAAGGACGAAACTTGAAAAAAAGTTAACCAAAATTTTTCAAATAGTTTCAGTGCACATATGAAGTATGTCGAAGTAAAACTGACACATTTTATAAGCGTTCCTCTTTGAAAACACATGTACATGTTTGGGTTCAGACCCAAACTGCGTGATGCTTAAGGAGAGCGGAAGAAACATGGCAGTCGTAAAAAGGTGTGACGTCTAGCGGAGTGTGAACCGAATGGGTAGCCGAGTTTCTTTGATTGTATTTCTGCCTTTAGACTTAAGCGAACATTTGAAGGTCCTCAGCAATTAGGCTAACACATTATAAATGCAAGGAAAAATCATATCAATTCTTACCAACACTACAGTTTACTCCAGCGTAATCAACAACGCAGCTACAAGTGTAATTGCTCACACCATTAGTACATGTACCACCATTCTGACAGGGCTGCTGAAAACAGTAGTCAACATCGATGCAGTTAGATCCAAAGTAACCCGACACACAGCTACATGTGTAGTTGTTCACACTGTTAGTACACGTGCCACCATTCTGACAGGGCTGCTGAAAACAGTAGTCAATATGACTGCAGTTAGATCCAGTGTAACCAGAAACACAGCTACAAGTGTAACTGTTCACACTGTTAGTACACGTGCCATCATTCTGACAGGGCTGCTTAAAACAGTAGTCAATATGACTGCAGTTAGATCCAGTGTAACCAGGAACACAGCTACAAGTGTAATTGCTTACACTGTTAGTACACGTGCCACCATTCTGACAAGGCTGCTGAAAACAGTAGTCAATATTACTGCAGTTAGATCCAGTGTAACCAGGAACACAGCTACAAGTGTAATTGCTTACACTGTTAGTACACGTGCCACCATTCTGACAAGGCTGCTGGAAACAGTAGTCAATATTACTGCAGTTAGATCCAGTGTAACCAGGAACACAGCTACAAGTGTAATTGCTTACACTGTTAGTACACGTGCCACCATTCTGACAAGGCTGCTGAAAACAGTAGTCAATATTACTGCAGTTAGATCCAGTGTAACCAGGAACACAGCTACAAGTGTAATTGCTTACACTGTTAGTACACGTGCCACCATTCTGACAAGGCTGCTGAAAACAGTAGTCAATATTACTGCAGTTAGATCCAGTGTAACCAGGAACACAGCTACAAGTGTAATTGCTTACACTGTTAGTACACGTGCCACCATTCTGACAAGGCTGCTGAAAACAGTAGTCAATATTACTGCAGTTAGATCCAGTGTAACCAGGAACACAGCTACAAGTGTAATTGCTTACACTGTTAGTACACGTGCCACCATTCTGACAAGGCTGCTGAAAACAGTAGTCAATATTACTGCAGTTAGATCCAGTGTAACCAGGAACACAGCTACAAGTGTAATTGCTTACACTGTTAGTACACGTGCCACCATTCTGACAAGGCTGCTGAAAACAGTAGTCAATATTACTGCAGTTAGATCCAGTGTAACCAGGAACACAGCTACAAGTGTAATTGCTTACACTGTTAGTACACGTGCCACCATTCTGACAAGGCTGCTGAAAACAGTAGTCAATGTCACTGCAGTTAGATCCAGTGTAACCAGGAACACAGCTACAAGTGTCACTGTTCACACTGTTAGTACACGTGCCATCATTCTGACAGGGCTGCTGAAAACAGTAGTCAATGTCGCTGCAGTTATATCCAGTGTAACCAGGAACACAGCTACAAGTGTAATTGCTTACACTGTTAGTACACGTGCCACCATTCTGACAAGGCTGCTGAAAACAGTAGTCAATGTCGCTGCAGTTAGATCCAGTGTAACCAGGAACACAGCTACAAGTGTAATTGCTTACACTGTTAGTACACGTGCCATCATTCTGACAAGGCTGCTGAAAACAGTAGTCAATGTCGCTGCAGTTAGATCCAGTGTAACCAGGAACACAGCTACAAGTGTAGTTATTGACACCGGCTACGCAAGTTTCTCCATTCTGACAAGAATGATTAGCACAAATTGCTGTGGAGAAAGAAAACAGAAAAAAATCTATCGCAGACAATGAAATGTTCGTTTCTGTCGGCCCCGAGTACTGTTGCTTCATTTTACTCTTTAGCCAAGGAATTCAGTTTTGATTTAAATGAAGAAAGTCTTGTTCCAAAATAGCTATCATTTGTCTGAACAATTTTCTTCCTCACAGCATATATCGAGGACATTATAATGTCAGTGTCAAGCAACAAGGCTCCAGGGAAAGATGAATTCCCAGTCCATGTCATCAAAGAAAGGGAACATTTACCAAGAACCAGAGCAGAAATAAAGCATGGCATTCAACCGAAACGTCTGTTATCAAAAGAACTGATGGGAAAACGCTAGATGCGATGGATAAAAGGAAGCTAAGTTACAAGATACTGTTGACAAAGTGAGAAAACGTTGAAGCTTCTCATTCCAGCATAAAGAAAGAAATGGTAACTTTAAACTTCTGATGTGTGGCGCACAACTGGAGCTGCGGCCGAACAGTCCAATTAAAACATCAAAAACAACTATTCTTCTCATTTTAACCCGGGAGGGGGGAAGGGGGGTTAAATACTAGACTTAGTCTCTACATACTAGACTTAGTCTATTATCTATTATTATTAGCTACTCTTGTCGTTTATCTACCTATATTGATTTTAAATACGATTATTGTAATTAGTACTACCAGTTTAAAGCTGAAAATTGTTTTCCCATTTTGTGATGCGCGTGTGAGCATTTTACTATGTAACACGCGCAATAGAAGTAAATAAATTATTATTATTATTATTAGTAGTAGTAGTAGTAGTAGTAGCAGTAGTAGTAGTAGTAGCAACAGCAGCAGCAGCAGCAGCAGTAGTAGTAGTAGTAGTAGTAGTAGCAACAGCAGCAGCAGCAGCAGCAACAGCAGCAGTAGTAGTAGTAGTAGTAGTAGTAGTAGTAGTAGTAGTAGTAGTAGTAGTAGTAGAAGTAGTAGTAGTAGTAGTAGTAGTAGTAGTAGTATATACCACACAAGTGAATTGTGCTTTTCACGTTCTCTGATTGGTTAACTCGGAGGTGATTAGCAAGATAGTACTATTCACCCCCACTTCGGTGAATATTCGTTTATTATTATTATTATTATTATTATTATTATTATTATTATTATTATTATTACAAGTAAAACCGGAAATAACAATATATAATTATATATCCCATAAAAAGGTAGATATAAGGCAAAGAAACAAAATGATGGTCGAAAAGGGTAACTTTTAATGCCATATATTACGGCGAGACATGATTAACCTTCTTCAGGGGCAACACTGAAGCAAAGTAAAAATGGAGAAAACGGTTACAATACAGAAATAGAAATAATAGACGTGTACTGAAGCGGCTACCAAAAAAGTGGCATTCCCAAGGTGGCATTCCCAAGGTGGTAAGAACAATGATAAGTTGTGATGAATTTGCAATTTTGTTAGACTCTGCAACAAAGTTAAGACATAAGTAGATACTGCTACGTAAGGGGTAGAACCAGAAGAAAAAAGTACAATCAGTTGAAGGTTCAGAACCCCTGCCCCACCCATTCATGCACTACTGACTTATTATTTAGACCTTGTAGACATTGTTTCTCTCACTTAACTTCTCATGGTTTTGAAAGTTATTTGTTGCTGAGCCAGCAAGCCAGAGCTTACTAATAAATGTAAAAAAAAAAATGGTTGTATTGAAATTTGGGGGTTAAATGTTGTACAGACGGAAGATTGTATTCATATTTTTGTGGATATTTATTATGAGTGGGCTTGGATCGAGGCAAGTGTATTTCTACGTCTTTGGGAAAATAGTTGACAATTTTTCTTTATTATTTTTACCTTTTTTAGTTTTTGCATATTAATTCATTCATACCAGAAATCACAAGTGTTAGTTGAGAGAGAGAGAGAGAGAGAGAGAGATGCTCTGAAAACATACCTACTGCTCTTGTTCTGACAGTTTTTTTAGTTCACGATAAACCAAAACTTAAATGTTTTGCAATTTTTTTCATTGGTTAAATTACGAAGGAAGACATCGCCCGCTATGTTTGTCATCGAATCGTAGATTCTCCACACCTCGCGATTCACACGTCATTTTGTTTAACCAATCACAGAAAGTGAATCGACCTTCTGAACGAAGCGACGGTTTGCTTGCGACAGCGCTGTAGCTGTGGTGAAAGTGGTATTTGCGGTCAAGTTTAACAAAGTAATGGGAAATTTCTAGTCCGAAGCTTAACTACATTCAAAACGGTGAAATTATTTTGAAATTTGGTTCATCCTGTCTCATAAAACCTTAGACCAAGTCAGTGGATTAACGAGCACATGAACGCTGTGCGATACCTCGTTCGACTCTCTCGTTCCGCCACTTCGACTAGGTCACCTGAAGATGTGTTAGACTGTGAAAATATTTTTAACTGGCCACTCTGGGAAGAATTATATCAAGGCTTGATGGACGGCTTTTTGGATGTATCTAAAGCGTTGTGAAAGGGATTGAATTCGCGCCGCGACTGCATTCGACAACACATAAATTTTCCCGCTGTGCTTTGAGCATGACTAAAGACGAAGGATGTGCGATTTACGCAGTGGCCCGATGTAGCCTTTTCGACGATTGGAGAAGGTATTTACCGTTGCCCTTTTATTTAGTCGTTTTCTTCAAAAAACTTACGGTCAACCGATAAGCCAGATAAGCGTTGTCTTTGTTTATGTACCCAACTTTTGTATGGCTCGGCAAGAAGTTAAGCCTTCTCTCAAATTTGGTTTTCAAGTTTATCGTCAGTTTGTTTGTGAAGAAGGTTTTCAGGATTTCTGTGTTGGACCCATTCTTATAGCAAATTACATTTTAATTTCCCCTCAGTTTAAAAAAATAGATTCAAATGAAATTTACCGTAAGCTTAAGCTTATAATTTAAACATTGTTGTAAAAAGGTTTTTCCTCAGACTACCATTGTAAATAGGTGCCACAAACCAGAAGCGTAACACTTTGTAAAACTGCCAAATCTATTAAAACAATTATTTGCTTTGTTTTTTTTCCGACTGGTTCTTGGTCGGTTTTGACATAAACTTAAGTACTTGACTTCTTCAGAGTTATTAAGCTTAGGTACTTTCCGCGTTTAGCGCGTACGTACACGAACTCGCACAAACAGCCATGATTTTAAAACTTTTCTCTGTTTCTGCTGAATCTTTGACATACAATTTTTAGCTTTATAAAATTGAATTAAATTATGTGAACCCCCATGCATTACAACCTCTGTGAAAACGTTTTGTGTAGTACAGTAATTTTTCAGATACAACAAAATGTTTCGCCACTCAAATTAAACTTATGTGTCGGAATCGTGTAATTCATTTGGGTAATCCATTTGAAAGCACGAACTGTTCCAGTATTTGTTTATTTTTCTTAGGCCAATACTTTGAATAATGGCTTTATTGTACACTTTGTTATAATTGTAATAGGGAATTTAGTTCATGGACAGTATAAAATAAAGTTTTGATGTCTGTGCGAATGAAGGTAACGTTTTAAGTTCCGGTTGAAAATAAAGTAATCATTTATTCCGTCACTGTTTAAGATACGTTTTTAACCTTCAAATATCGTATTTAGTAAAATTACTGAGCTTGCATCGGTTGCCTTAAGCAACTTAAATTGTTTCATTTAATGTTAGCATTAATTTGATTTCATTCGCATTGCTGCAACTTCTAGTTCAAGTTTTATAATTTCAAGAATTAAACAACACTTTTTAGGTGGGAAGTGCATTTAAGTGTACACAAACGCGCTTTTTTTTTGTTTTGTTTTTTTTAACAAACAGCAACAACTATCTGTATCAACTTACCTTCTCAGGTATACATTGTCCCTGAGCAGACAACAGCCATAAAAAAAAAATAATTAAAAAAGTCGTCAAAACTTCCGTTTAAAGAAAATGCAAGTCCAGTCCGTTGTCCAGTCCTTGGAATTTTTTTTTCTAGCTAACCTTTTGTGGCGCGGCGTCGCAGTGAACAAAAAGCGCGCGAAAGTATAGCCTCGTTTTCGTTCTTTCCTCCAGGCCCTCTCCTCTGAAAAAAATCTTAAACATCGATCATCGCCAAAAGCAATTGAAATTAGAAGAAACTGACAACGCCATCATAAAGAGCATACTCTCAAGCCTTAGGCAAAATTTTCTTTTGTTCCTACCTCAAATGGTCGTTGAGCAGGAAGCTGACAAACTTTTCAGTTAGATTTTCTACTGCCGCACTTTCTTAGGAAAAAGTAATCATGGCCATTTTTTAAAACACTATTTATTAAACTACAACTTCGCTTAAAAATATTCTTGGAGAAAGGCTCTAGTAAACTTGTAGAGCGAATATTAAACTTCGGTCCGTTCTGGTCACGTGACCGATGACGTCACAGCATTAAAAATGACAAAAATGTATATTTCATAAAAATATCTACCAATATCCAAATTTTTGTTTCCTCGCGTTTAATGCAACGCGAGATAGCACTTGTACCCAGACTCCCACTTATTGAAAATTGTATATACCTCCCTTAATATTTATATTTTGTTCGGTACCCGGGCAGTCCGAAATGGCTCACACCATTATGCTTCAAACCACGTTGACTGCTTTTGCAATAACAAAATAACTTCGTCACAGTGAGCAAAAACGCACTTGTGAGCAAAGTCACGTGACCAATGACGTCATCGCCCTTAGTCTTGTACAATAATTAGTTTATGGTAAGACTTATTTTTAGACAACGTGGGGGTCTTGCTGCCCTCAAACTGACCAAGTTATTTGGGATTGACGATTTTCCAGCTGCAAAGAATTCTGGGAAGGTTCTTATTATAATTATATATTGTTATTTAATTATTATTAGTGAACTACAGATATACTGCAAACAACTCTAGATCTGGTTTGGCACAAAGAGCCCACGCTGACCTTGAACAAGCAGTGCTCTTCGATATCAAATCTATGTGAAAAAAAATAAATTAGATTTGTATGGTCAACGTTCCCATGGTCACATTTTTTTCAAAGTTTAGAAGTTTTAGCGGAGTTCCTTAGAAAGGCCAACAAAAGCGGAACCCTATACTTAAGAAATGGAAGATGAACATTTAAGATGTTCGCCGTTCAGAACGCATTGTGAAATTATGGGATTTGTTTGGATATTCAGAAAGAACAAGATAAAAGTTAGAGCCCTACTTGCCAAAAAGCAGCTTTTTCTTACTGCTTGAGAGTGAGATATTAGTACCGTTATGCTCTGCTGACTCCATACAAATCCTTCTGCAATTTACTTCGTCCATAACGTTATGAGGCAAGTCAAATTTAGAAGGATTTGTATGGATTGAACAGATCATTAAGGTGCTAATATCTCAGAGCAAATTGGCTCTTTCTAAAAATCTCAACAAATCCCATAATTTGAAAAATTGTAATATTTGTGACGTCACACTTTAGCACTCTATACGGTGATAAAGAAGGCACACAATTTGTTACTTCTCCTGAGCCATACTAGCAGCCTGATCACCATGGGCACAATCAAACCTTTAACAAATTTTAATCACAAATTGCAAGTAATAGACAAACAATCACTCTGAAATCAAACAAACTGTTTGAGGGATTACGAATCCTATTCTTTAACCAAAGAAATTTAAAGATGTATCACTTCTCACCGCTTTCAACTTGATCTTTAAAATACTGTCTTGTTTAATAAATAAAACAAAATTGCTTTCCACGTCATAATAGAGTCCATAATTGTCTTTCCACGTCATAGTTGGGTCTGGGTCTGTCATGGCCGAGTGAAGACGTACGCGAAACCGCTCCCGCTTTATTCGTCATTAATTGGTGCAGCTATTTCTTGTATGGCGGAATTTTTTAGTATTTTAAAGCGAAAAACTAGAGGAAGTAGTAGTAGTTCAGAAAATGGAGCTCTGCCACCGAAAGAATTTGCGAGCGTTGATTTCAAGCTGACGACGAAGTCAACATATGGCTCGAAGCTACGGCTGGTTTTACAAAAATTGAACAGTTTAGAGAGCATGGTCGAAGGAGTCCTACAACGATTCAACAATCTGGAATCCTCCCTAAATGGTATTAAAGGAGAAGTTGCCACACTTAGCGTCAAAACTGATGATTTGAGAAGGCCGTGGGGACTATGGACAGAAGCTTAACATTTTTAAACATCGAGATAGAGCAATTAAAGTCAAGATTGAACGAAAATGAAGCGGAAATTAAATCCCTCAATAACCGCATCCTCTATCAAGATGTCTACAGCCGACGCGAGAACCTAAATTTCTTTAACATCCCTGAGTCAACCGAAACAGCGGAAGAGAACGCTAAGGAACTTATTTATCGTTTTATTGAAAGGAAGCTTAAAGTGGATAATGCACGCGACATTGAGTTTCAACGCGTGCAGTGCATCGAATCGGAGCAAAGAAGCCAGATTCTCCCCGACCGATCATTGCCCGTTTCCTTCGCTTTCCCGATCGTGAGAAGGTATTTAGACGAGCGTTGGAGTTAAAAGATCAGATCGATGTTAAGTTGTATGCTGACTACCCACGGGAAATACAGGAGCGGAGAAGAAAATTATGGCCACGTCTGAAGCATGCGAGGGAGGAAGGCAAGAGAGCTTTTTTCGATAAGAAAGAACCTGGCAAGCTTATTATTGATGGACATGTGGTTACTTAAAACTTTAGTTTTAATCGCTCAAGTGCTTTTTTTTCTCTTTTCGCTTGTTTTTTTCCCACATTATGATTATTATTGAAGATGCATGTTATTTTTTCTAGTCATAAACAGCGGGAGCGTTAGTGTCACCTTTTCATGAAATGTAAATATGCCAAAAGCTCTAAATCCCACCTGCTGCCGGCGTATATGATTCAGCAATCAGCAGCTCTCATAATAATCTATTGTTTTTAGTGTGGTGTCTAAGTGTTTAGAATGACCCTTTTGTGTTCAGATCATATTTTATTTTCCTCAAATTAGTGACATTCTCTGTGCGTTTCACAGGATTTGTGCTCCGTACGTTACTTTGTGATAATTTGCATCTTCGCATTCGAGAAATCTTGCGTAGATTTGAAATTATTGTCTCTGGAAAGCTCTCTTTGGCTGGCTGGGTGAACGGAAATATGATATAGTTTTTTGCCGGAAACTTACAGCACTAATAATATTGAAAGTGTCTGGGGGACACAATGGCAAGGTAGGTTATATTTTTTACACGGTTCTAATCATAGTTGTGGGGTAATGATTCTTGTAAGAGATGATTTAGACTTTAAGCTAAACTTGGTTCGATCCGACGATAATGGGCGCTGAAAAACAAGGATCTTCGTTTTTGTTTGTAAATATCTACGCTCCGAATAGTGTGCAAGACCAATGTTGTTTCTACGATAATTTGAATAGGAACATTGAAGAGAATATAATTGAAAAGGAAAATAGGATAATCCTTGGAGGTGATTTTAACGTCACATTAAACCCGGTCTGGGACTGCTCTGGCAGGAATCGGTCAAAGAAAGCTTCAGCTAAATACATTGAGATCTATGCCTGGATTTTTATTTAATAGATATTTGGCAAATAAGAAACCCGGAGATCAAATGTTTTACTTGGAGACAAAAGAAACCCCTTATCCAGAGAAGACTCGATTTTTGGTTAATAAGCGATGTTTGTCAAGAAGATATTGAAAAATCCGATATCATATCCTCGATAAAGTCCGATCATTCGGCCATTATTATACATTTTAGTAGCATTGGTAAACAACGAACACGGCCCGTCGTTTTGGAAATTCAACGCTAGCCTTGTTGATGATATGAACTATGCAGCATTATTAACTGAAAGTGTAGCAACGTGGCTAGCCGAATTCAGTGCAGTTACTGACAAGAGGGTCTTGTGGGACTTAATTAAATATAAAATTAGACAATTTTCCATAAAATATAGCAAAGAAAAAGCTCGCGAAAAAGGAGAAAGAGTCTCTAAAATCGAAAAAATGCTTCAGACTTGCGAGGAACAGTGTAGCAAATGCCCTTCTGATGAAAACTTTGAACAGCTTGAAACCTTCAAATTGAATATGATGCTATATATGAAGACCTGGCTAAGGGCGCGATAATACGTTCGAAGGCTACTTGGTATGAAAAAGGAGAGAGAAGCAATAAATACTTCTTAAATCTTATAAGTCATAACAAAAGTAAAAGTTCAGTCCGCAAAATCTTCAATGGCGAATGTGTGTTGATCACAGACCCTCAAAAAGTGCAGCAAGAAATTGAAAGATTCTACTCTGATCTCTGTAAAAGCGATACTCTCTCACCATCTGAGAATATGCTAAATTACTTTCTGAAAAATCCTGATGTACCAAAACTCTCTCAAGTTCATGCTCAAGTCTGTGAAGGAAAACTAACAGTCTCTGAATGTTTTAAAAGTCTTCACCTCTTTCAGAATAATAGGTCTCCAGGGAATGATGGACTAACTGTATAATTTTGTAAAGCTTTTTGGCATGTCTTAGGCGAGTTTATGGTGGACAGTTTAAATGACTCTTACGATCGTGGCGAATTATCCAATACTCAAAAGTAAGCTATTATCACTTTAATTGAGAAAAAAAGATAAAGATAACAGGTACTTAACCAATTGGAGACAAATCTTGCTAATCAATGTAGATGTTAAAATAGGTTCAAAGGCCATAAAATAGGTTCAAAGGCCATAGCCAAAAGATTAGAGACAGTATGGCCGAACATTATACATTATAACCAATGTGCGTATGTGAAGGGCAGAACAATTTTTGATGCAATTAGAACAGTTGAAAATATCATGGAATTTACAGAAAGATACTGTATTAATAGTAAATTGGTTTGTACTGATTTTAAGAAAGCCTTTGATACTGTGAGTCAAAAGTTTTTGTTTAAAACCCTTCAAGCCTTCGGCTTTGGATACTCATTTATTCAGTGGATTCACACATTCTATAAAAAACGTATCAAGTTGTGTCCTTAATAACGGCTTTTCTATTGCAGCTTTTTCAGTTGAACGTGGAGTAAGGCAGGGAGACCCACTCTCTGCTTATTTGTTTATTATTGTGTTAGAAATTTTCTGTATGAGTATACGAAGGAGCAAAGATATTCAAGGAATTACAGTAGATAGCGATGAGATAAAGTTGGGGCTGTTTGCTGATGATTTGACCGGCTTTTTAAAGAATGATAATTTTCTTCAAAAAGTTTTAGGACTTGTAGAAGCTTTTGGAGAATGTTCAGGCCTCCGGATTAATCATGATAAGTCTGAGGTGATGTTACTCGGAAACAGTAAGCGATCCTCTTTGAGAAATGACACCGTAATTAAAAACCTTAAAATTAAACACTCAGTAAAATCATGGGAGTTCACTTCACCTACGACTCGCGTGCCAAACGAAAGTTGAATTTTGATGAAACTGTTACCTCTATCAAACAGAAACTACACATCTGGAGATGGCGTGATCTCACGATATTTGGCCGAATTCAAATTGTCAAGACATTTATAATTGCTATTTTCTTGTATAGGGCGAGTATGGTATGTTGCGATCAAGCATTTGTAAAGGAGGTGAATAAAATTATTTTCGATTTTATTTGGAAGGGTAAAGACAAAGTTAAGCGTTCTGTTCTTGTCGGCGATATTGAGGATGGTGGACTAAAGGCTCTTCATTTGAATTCCATGATTGAGACACAGAGAATTATGTGCTGTAAGAAATTAGCCAGTGACGAATCAAGTAGCTGGAAGATTATTCTACTGCGTTACTTAAAACCAGTTGGAGGTAAATTTATCCTTTGTTGCAAATTTCGACGTTAAAAGGTTACCGATAAAACTTCCATCTTTTTACGAGGATTGCTTAAAGAGCTTCGCAAAATGCTTTGTGGTGAATAGTCAATGCGAAGAAATCACTGATGATGTAAAATGAAATTCTCCAAATTATTCTTTGGAATAATAAACTTATTTGCATCGACGGGAAACCTGTATTTTATAAAACACTGGCGGAAAAGGGGATCTTGAGAATAGGAGTCCTCATTTCTGAAAACAATGAGTTAATGCAATTTAAGAGAGCTGAACTTTACTCCTTTGGATCAATTTAGACTCATTTCTTTGTTAAACGCTCTCCCAAACCAATGGCGCGATTCATTAAATAGACCTTTTAACTTTGTTAAAAAGGCTTTTAATTTGCAGGAGCAAATTGTTTTACGTTTAAACGGGCAAAACACCTCGATAAATAAAGCTGTGTCAAAAACTATTTATAAAGAACTCAGAAAAAGAGTTATAACCATACCTTCCGCTCAAGAGAAATACAAGAGCTCTTTTATAAATGATACCCTTGATTGGCCAAAAATCTATAGCTTGGCTCATCGTCACGAAACAACAATCAATTGCATTTTTGGACAACCATTTTTCAACAACTGACTTTTAATAACACAATTTTTATGACAACTCACAATGAATTATCACAGTCATTATACAACTATTTCCAAGAAGTTAACATTCTTTAGTGCGGTGAGATTAAAATTACCGTGTTTTCACCTAATGTCAAGTGAAAACAATTGCTGGTTTGCAAGTGACGTCATGGCAGCCATGTTGGAGGTCAAGAACAATGGCCTTTCTCTCCGCTGGGAACTCCAGCATGGCCGCCCTGTCACGTGGTTGCAAACCAAGAATAGCTCATTAGCGTATTTTTTTTTTTAACAGAGATATCTCACCCAATTTTCCACGAGAATTTGATTAAAGAACAAAGGACCGTATGTACTTTTTTAAATCGTATTTTCACAATCTTCGCGTTGCAGATATAAATTCGTCCTCTTACGAACCTTTTGGGTACAACTCAGGAGGCGCACTACAGTATACATGTGACATAGTGACTGTTAGAATTCCCCAGAAATGCCACGAAGGAATAGAATACCATTTGACCATCGCGATGGGATAGTCAGTTCCTTTAAAGATGTGACCGAAGACTATTTAATAGTTGTAGATACGCTTGGAATCAAACGATCCACAGCCAGAAGTATTGTGTCAAGATAGGGAAAACAGAATCGAGGAAAGAACACAGGGAGACCCAAACCATGTTAGGGTAGATCCTGAAATGAGATGAGAGACATTCCTCCAATAAATTGTCAACGAAAATTGCTTACAGACGCTGACACAGCTTAATCAAGAATTGAACAGCGCCTTTTTCGAAAACGTAGAATCTGCGACCGCACTGTGGCAAGAATCATTGAAGGAATGCTGTTTCGTGTAAAACTGGCCAGGCCTGTTCTTGAGGAACGAAGCCGTCCTGATGTCATTCAGAAACGACTGGACTATGCCAACTGGTTCATGGGTCATGCTGTGGTGAACCACAGTGTTTTCATAGACGAATGTGGTTACAATATTTGGTCTGCAAGTCACGGAAGAGCAAAAAGAGGGGAACGGGCCTTTAGACAGGTCTGTGGTAAGCAAAGACGAAATGTTACCGTCACAATGGCCATGCATTTACATACATAAATACATACATTCACTGACGTAACTTTATTTTCCTTCGGATTTAAATGGTCTGGTTTTCTATCCTGCAATTATTGGTGGGATGAATACGCAAAGATTTGGTGACCTCTTGGCACAAACAAGAGTAAACCTCAATCCTGACGAACATGTTATCTTCATTTATGACAGAGCGCATGCCCCCCACAACACTGCTATTCTCAGTCCTAAAACAGAACTAGAAAAGTTACTACCCTACAGCCCATTCTTGAACATCGTAAAACAAGCAACCAGTTCCTTCAAAGCGGCAATCAAAGCAGACATCAGCCGTCCTGAGATACAGGAACAGATGAATAACAGAGAAGAAGCAAGACGCCAGGGAACTGCTTTAAGAATTCATCGCACTGAGCTGTTGCTACATGCCCGACAACGAAATATTGGTACCATTACGGCAGCTAAATGTGGACAATGGTATCGTTTCATGCAAACATATTTGCCACGGTGCCTCAATAGTGAGGCAATAAAGGCATAAATCGTTCAGCGAATTTGACATTCTTTCTTCCAAAATTAAATGTTATTATGGCTGTAACGTTTTTCTCACCACACTAAAAAATATTAACTTTATGGAAATGGTTGCATAATAATGCAATTGATTGTGAGTTGAAAGTATTTTGCTGAAAAAGTATTGTCCAAACCTGCAGTTTATTGTCATTTCGTGACAACGAAATTTTTACGAATTTTTCTTTATACAAAAATGAAAATTCATTTACAGCCAATGAATGTCTAAGGAAGGTATACTTTATCTTTTGATGATTTTGAATATGCAAAGATTAGTCTTGAACGTTACTTTCGCGCAAATGAGGCCAAATTGGTGTTAATGAGAGTATATTGACCATAATGATTCAAATTTTGACACGACTGGATATTTTTAGTGAATGGGCAGCAAAAGGTGTAATAGCTGACTTAATTAGCCGCAGGATAAAGCTATTTACTGTTGGAACAAGTGGGACCTGGACAATAGTTTTGTACTACAGAGACCAGAGTAACCTGAAGGTGAAACCATTGTCGGGATTATCACTGCAGAAAAGGAAATAACAATGAATGACATTTAATTGCAGTTCATCTGGGATTGTATGCGTAGTGGGACCGCTGGAAATTAACCCAATGTATCACCTTTTTTTTTTTCTTACTTGCAGTTGAGTTTGCTATCGTTAGTTGCTTCGTTTGATTGTTCACGGTTTATAATTTAGTACGACAGGTAGATGGCCTATACCTAGGAATTTGTAAATTACAGCAGGCGATTCTCTAAGCCAGGCCGCAAAAGAGGAACCGGTCTGCCACCAACAAACAGGAAAACGCCGTTTGTTCAGTTAGCTTCGGAAAGTCAAACAAATGATATTTATTATAAATAATGAAGAAACGTTCTCAAGTCGAATTACTCAGAAAAAGAATTTTCTGAGCCCCCAACGGGAGTCGAACCCATGACCTGCCAGATTACCGGTTGGACGATCTAACCACTGAGCTATGGGAGACTCGTGGTGAGCGAGGTCGTAAACTAGGTTCTTATGTGTGACACTTGTCCTGCCCTATCTATAAGGCTCAATATGTCGCCATGATAACTGTCAATATATATGATAAATGGAATGGAGACTTGGATAAAGTGTGCATAATGAAGAAGCGTTCTCAAGTCGAATTACTCAGAAAAAGAATTTTCTGAGCCCCCAACGGGAGTCGAACCCTTGACCTTCCAGATTATCGGTTGGACGTTCTAACCGCTGAGCTATGAGAGACTCGGTGGAAGAGGGAGCTCGTTCAAAGAAGACGAGACAAAATTATTCGGCAGTTTTAGGTCACTGTTTCCAAGCACTCGGCTCTGTTTACATGCCCTCGCACTAGGTTTTCATACTGTGAACGACGTCCTCGACCCAGTCTTCCAGCGGTTTTACTCATCGTTGTCGTCCCATTCGTCGTCGGTGCTTGAGGTCTCTATTTCGGTCTTTCCTCGACGTGTTATAATTTTCACATGCCATTCGATTAGGGTAATTTTCCTACGATATCCAAACAGCCGCAAAGATTGAATTCACTACAAGCGCAAAATCAGTACTTTAGTTAGACTACTGTAGACTAGAATTTTATGCTCATTGCACTTACCAGAGAAAGATAAGTTATATCCTCCAAAGCTATCATACAAATTTGAATGAAAGGATATGTTCACAAAACGTCCGGTGACAATAACAGTACGGCCAGTCTGGGAATCACAATATTTACCAAAGGTCTGGTCAATCTCATTCTTAATGCTCAAGTAATCATGACTGTAATGAAAAAATGTATATGCATATTATAAAATGAGATGAGAAATGACTCTTAACTATGTGAAGTTCATATATTTTACAGCTGTTAATTGTAGGCCCTAGCAACCACAAACTGTGACTGTTGAAAAATTTCTGATTATTTTATCAATAACTGTTGCCTAATGTGATTTATCAGAGGATACGTCACCTCAAAATACGCTATAAATGCCTGGTAAGATAGCTTTTAAAGCTTTTAAAGCTGAAGCGCTATAGACAAAGCGGTACTTTATGAATTATCTAACACTTACCATTTAATTGAAAGTATAATATAGTCGACGAGTCAAGTGACGTTCTATTTGTTTGGTGGTGATCAAGTTAAGTCGCTAGAAACATTTTTCTGAAAACATTATCTTGTTTCCATTAACTAAGAATACTAGGAAAGAGCTAAATGTATGAACTGTTCACTCGGTGTCTAATTTCGTAATATTGAAATTGTAACAAATTTTAGAATAATCAATCAAATTAGTGTGCCACTGCGTGAAACGCGTTGTGCCTTAGTCTCTTGCTAGGAGAATTTAAAACTTTGATGTTTTTTGGGGGAACACATCAACCTTAAAATTAATCAAAGCAAGGTAAAAACAAAGCCGAAACACTTACGGTATAGATCACTTCATGATTAGTTCTTTGGAAGGCAAAAGTCAACTTACTTCCGACAGGTAACATGTTAATGTTTCATTGACATATGATTGAGGTTATGTTTATTTTAAAGTAATCTACTTTTATACAATTTGTTGGCCTCGAATCTTGACTTTGCCTCAGGAAACGTGATAACGTTTCATTGTCATATTATCGAGGTTATGCAACTAGATGTTTTTGCAGTAATCTAGTTTAATCTTACATGCAGGAAGACGAGGAAGACGAGCAACACACGAAAAAATAGTGGAAGGTTATCCTCATAGCCATGCCGTGTGGAATATAAACCGAATAATTACAGTCCATTTCGTCTGGGTAGTCGTTAGGATATCCAGGACTTGTCAGGATGTTGTTGGAAACTGCACCACAGCGGCCTTAAAGAAAGAAATTAAGTTAAGAAAAATAAGTGAACCTGGAAACATTAAATTTTAAGTATTCCTTGATTTCATAGCGCTTTAGTTTACGCCTTAATTTTATAGTGCTACAGATTCAGCTCGGGAGATCATTCTATCTTAGCGCCAGTGAAAAATGGTCTCACCATCTAAAACTTTATGTATTGTTTACTGAGGTGGCAACATAATCAGAAGCCAACATCTATTGTGCATTCAGACTAAACAGATCACAACAACGTACTTTTGTGTGTTAAATGGTTTAAGCACGGTTTTAGCGCCAATTTAAATTTACAAGCACTGCAACTTTCAGTTGATGCACAAAGCCTGGTATGGCGTCCTATAAAGTGAGCAATGTAAGAGAACATTCCTCCAGAAACGAGTTGACTTAGAGCTCTCACTCTCTACCTAACTACAAATCTATAGGGAGCGCTAGCATGGACTTTGATTCTATAGTACTAAGACTTTCTTTATTAACACTTTAGACCATAGTCTGCGTG
>JAEMWC010000358.1:642500-672500 GCA_016490735.1 Pachyseris speciosa
CTTGGATATGTATCTGCGTTTAAAACATCGATCTAAAAACTGCTGGGCTATAGTTAGCTCTGATTGGGAGACCCCATACACAGATAAAGAATAAGTAATATTAGGTAGAACTATGGAGGAGAATAAATGATCTGACTACTTCTTCTTGGCTACATCCTTCTTTTCGGAGGCATCTGATGACATACAAGTATTTATTAGCTTTACATAACTTTGCTTTAAGGTGAGTGCTGAATTTGCAGTTCGGCTGAAATGTGAGACCTAGAATGGTTACTGTACTAGGCTGTGGTATGCCTAAAATACTATTGTAGGCCTCGGCAGTGTGTCGTTTTTTTTATACATAATAAGCTCTTTACATTTTGTAAAATTCGAATTCATTCTATTTTGGCCTGCCCACCGTACAAACTCATTTATTAAATCTGCAGAGTGATCTATATCATCATATACCAGAGCAATAATCGTACAGTCATCAGCATATTTAATACCAAGTGTCTCGTTCCCTAATTTAATCTCCAGATCGTTAAGAACTATATTGATCAAATAAGGTCCTGAATCACTACCCTGGGTTGTGCCTTTGTTTACTGTTTTCCAATTACAAACGAAACTGCCGAAAATAACTCTGTTTCTATCTCGCAAAAAACCTAACCACCAGTTTATAATATACGGGTTAAGTGGTAGACTCTTAAGTTTCTCAGCAAGGAGTTTGTGGCTCACAGAGTCAAAGGCCTTGCTAAAATCCATCGCGAACATCCGCACTGCCTTACACTTGGGATCATCGAGAAATTTGCAGATCTTATTCTGGATAAGCAATAGAGCATCCGCGCAGCTCCCTCCTTCTCTGTACGCGAATTGACTATCCAACAGCTGTTCTTCAACCGACCTCTGAGCATTATTAGTATAATGTAAGCTTATTTTATGTTTGTATGTCCCCTCAAGATGTATATAATGTCTACAATTACCAAGCTGCTAACTTTTAACTTTTGAATTTGATATTTTCCATCTCGTGGTTTACAACGAAATTTATTCAATAGACTACTTTATACAACCGTCAATGTTTATTTTGTGGGTCTTGCAAGCAAATAGACTGGTCAAGTGAATGCAACGTTTTACCACAACACAGGATTTCTATTGCATGAAATCATTAAAGGTAGTTAAGATCCATTGTTTAAAAGGCCAGTAAAAGAATCTGAACGGTAAAAAAAATCTTTTCTCCAATTTTTAGAATTTTGCAAATGAACTTTGACAACAACGATAATTCTGTAAACACATGGATTTTCCCCAGTTTTGACTTGTTGGTGTGTGGAAGCTAAGGTGATACCCGCCGCTTTGAAGGAATGCACCAGTTCATTGGGGTATAGACTTTGCTGTGATGTGGTTTTTTATTACGATTAAGACCAAACTTTTGAAATTTCTTTCCTTTAAGCACTATTTACACGGACGCGGTTTCATTCGTAACCACATCGCTTTCGATGCGGTTACGCCTTTCGTACACACATGTGTACGCGGTGCCCCACTCGAAGGTGCCCCACTCGAAGATGCCACTCAGCGATTCAAAAATTGAAAAATAAATCTTATTTCGATGGGTTCGCACCAGAACGCTTCATTTTACATGTGTGTGTCCACGAATCGGTTAAACCGGTTTCGACCGGGTTCGATAAGCTTCAACAGCTCAGTGGGGCGCCGTACCATTGGAAACATGTGTTCGCAAGAATATAAAAAGTGCACCAGAACATTTTGCTATTAGAGTATAGCAGCACCCGGATACACACCGAAATGGCCGCTGCACGCATGCAGGAAGAAGTCCTCAACGAGTTTTATGCCCCCGCCGCGCATGCGGAGCCAGACATCGGCTTGAGTTGCTTGTACTACTTGAGGTGCTTGTACTACTTGAGGTGCTTGTACTACTTGCCTTGCTTGTACTCCTTGAGGTGCTTGTACTACTTGCCTTCCTTGTACTACTTGAGTTGCTTGTACTACTTGAGGTGCTTGTACTACTTGCCTTGCTTGTACAACTTGAGTTGCTTCTACTACTTGAGGTGCTTGTACTACTTGAGGTGCTTGTACTACTTGCCTTCCTTGTACTACTTGAGTTGCTTGTACTGCTTGCCTTCCTTGTACTACTTGAGGTGCTTGTACTACTTGCCTTCCTTGTACTACTTGAGTTGCTTGTAGTACTTGAGGTGCCTGTACTACTTGAGGTGCTTGTACTACTTGCCTTGCTTGTACTACTTGAGGTGGTTGTACTACTTGCCTTCCTTGTCCTACTTGAGATGCTTGTACTACTTGAGGTGCTTGTCCTACTTGAGATGCTTGTACTCCTTGAGGTGCTTGTAGTACTTGAGGTGCTTGTCCTACTTGAAGTGCTTGTACTACTTGCCTTGCTTGTACTCCTTGAGTTGCTTGTACTCCTTGAGTTGCTTGTACTACTTGAGATGCTTGTACCACAGATCCTTCGTTAGCTGGGCAGTGTTCAGAAGTGTTGTTTCAGTGTCTTCAAGACTGCCCTCCAAACTCTCTTGCAAATGAACCTGTTAGTTGCATCAAAGGCTTGACGGACTTACTATGCAGCTGGCTATTGCAAACGGGAAGAAGCATTGGAGAAGATGTTGCAGCTGTCTGTGATGCGAAAGGTGAGAATTTGGTGGCAGCACTCATTTCATTAGCCTGTGGAAGGTATTGAATTACCTACAAATTGAACTCCACCAGAGTTTCGGGATCAACCCTGTCCCCAGTGAGAGAAGTTTCGCGTCTCACAAACAGATTTTGATGGTTGGCTTAATGTTTGGAGAATGAACGTTGACGCCGAAAACGCCAACAGAAGAGACGTCTTTGCATTCAGCGAAAAAACAATGAAAAGAAAAGCTCTGGAGGTTCACGGGAAGGAAACCGAAGAACTGGGGAGCATGAAAGCGAGTTTTGGGCTGGAAGTGAAGTTCAAGCGCTAAAAGCAAACTGACCACAGAGCAATGGAAGAAGAAAAACATAGACACTATTTCACAGAAGACCCATACATTTTTACCAAAGAAAACCTCAATGAGGATTTCAACGAAAGATTTGAATAATTTATTGATATGATCAAAGGTGAAATGGAAAACTGGTCAGAGCGAGGATCTGGATGGGCGGTTGATGAAATCACAATTGCATATTTCAACATTGCCCGGTATCAACCTTTAAGAGGAGGGACTTTCATCCCCTCCCCAAGAAACTAGCAAACAAAAAAAGCAATCATTAAAAAAAAAAAAAAAAAAACAGAGATAACGAATGCTTGAAATGGTCCTTGAAAGCGGCCTTGTTTCTAGTGCACACTAACCCAAAAAGACCAAGCAAATATCCGACAAAAGACGGCATCAACTGGGAGGGCATTGAGTTTCCCACAAAGCTGAAACAGATTGGTAAGTTTGAGAAGCAAAACCCCAACCTCGCTATTAACGTTTTCGGGTGGGGAAACGACTACGTAATTGTACACAGGATCAGCGAGAAGGACAAAAGGATTCGAAGAATTAACTTGATGCTTCTCCACAAAGGTGAAAACTCACATTTTTGCTTTGTGAAGAGACTGTCCGCCCTTCTCTTTGATCAGACGAAAAACAGAAATGCAAAACACTTCTGCAAAACGTGTTTGAAAAGCTTCACGAGAGCAGACACCCTAGCGGAGCACACAAAATATTGCAAAGGCGTGAACAAAACACCGATACGGATTGAAATGCCGGAGGAAGGGACAAAAAAACTCAAATTCCAAAATTACCACAAACAGATGAAAGCGCCGTTTGTGATTTACGCTGATTTCGAGGCTCTGATTAAAAACATTCGAGAGAACGAACGCGAGAGAACAAACTGCACAGAAGAAACAGACAAACATGAAGCCTGCGGGTTCGCCTACACAGTCGTGAGATGCGACGGCGACGGTGAAGGCGAGCCGGTTCCGAAATACAGGCAGGGAGTTGACGGTGAGAAGAATGCCGTGGAAGAGTTTCTGGGAACGATTTTGGAGCTTGAGAAAAGGTTGCGAGAAAGCCTAAAAAAACACCGGCGCCGCTTGCGATAACAAACAAAAATTGGTCGGCCTTCAAAAAGGCCCAGAATTTCCACATTTGCAGCGAAAGTCTTGTGAAGCCTGAATTTCTGGATTCGAATGGTTGGTGGGACAAGAACACGGGCAATTATTGCGGGCAAAGCCACAAAAAATGCCACTGGGGTGCCTTCTGCACAACTGTTAAGGAAGTAATTGATGGCGAAGTCATGGAACGGAAAATCCCTTTCATTGGACCAAAATACAAAAGACAAGAAAAATACCCCATCGACAAATGGATCGAGGGAGGAAAGCAACCACTTTTCTCGGAAAAGAAATTTAGGCAAAATGAAAGACGACTGCGTAGGCAGGCCAATTGCCGTGTGCGTCTGCTTACGGCCAAAAATGTGTTCAATCCTCAGAGCGGATGAAACAAACATCAAAAAAGCGAAGGGGGTGAAAAAGAACGTGGTAAAGAAGCAAATCCTGCACGAGCATTACAAAGAAACGCTCTTCGACAGGAAGCAGCAGACACACGGAATGAACATACTCCGGAGCAAGGGGCATGAAATCTTCGGCATGCGCGTGAACAAGGCTTCGCTGTCGGCTTTTGATTCAAAGAGATAGATAGCATAGGACGGGGTCAATACAAATCCCTTCGAGTGCAACTGCCCCCCCCCCCTCCCCTTCTGGATGTCCAAGCGGACATAATAATGACGCTGTTAGATCAGATTTTCGGGGGGTAACTCCGTGTTTGGGGGACAACCAACACCTCTTCGCGCACGAAACTGCGTTTGGGGCCGTCGTGCAAATAGTACAAAACAGGCGTGTCAGGTTTCATCACCGTTTTTTTTTTTCAATCTTAAAGACTTTCAAAGACCAAACGGGATCTGTGACCCTTTTTTTGCCGCCCTCAAACTCGCCAGGTTGGTAAAGATAGCGGACATTAACAAGAGATGGGAGCTGTTTTTCGCGCGTTCCCACGGCTCTTCGATATCTTGTCGAGGGTCTGGCAAACACAGATGTTTCTTTTATCGCTTCTGCGGGCTTCTTCCCGGTGATACTCGTTTTCTCATTGTTCAAGGCATTAACAACCTCGGGCAGCCGTTTCACCCACGCAGTGGATAGCTTGCCTTCGGGCATAAGCATTTCCACGGCGTACTAGTGGCCAAATAGGCGCTCAGCCAGGGTGCGGTTGAAACGCTCGACGATGGCCTGGTCGCGGTGAATCTCCGGGTGTCAACGACGGATAAAAGCTTTGTGCTTTTCCATTTCTTTGGAAACAGCGCCCATGAACTCAAGTCCGGGATCCACCTGCAGCATTTCAGGCCATTTCAGAGGTCCGCGCTTGTAAATCTTCTGAAAGGCCTGGGCAACCTCATCGGAATTTTTCGAGGTCAAGGGTTCGGCCTCTTTGTAGTGGCTGGCCACATCGACGATGGTCAACGCGTACTTTAAAACTTTGTCGCCGCGTGGTGGCTTTTCGTTTGGCAAAAAAAAAAAAAAAAAAAAAAAAAAAGGAAAAACGAAGGTCAGCCTGGTGTACCTTGTTGGGTGTGGAGACATCAAATTTCGGTCGAAGAATGTGCCGTGGCGCGGGAAAATAGATCTGCCAAAGAACTTTCATCACCAGCCACTTTTTTGCGGAGTCTTCTGTGACCTTGGCAGCCTCAGAAAGTGGTGAAAACGTAAAGCTTGTGGGATGTGGCTGGAGTGACAATGATATACCTCACAAATTAATGTGATTTGGTAAGCTGAAGCCACTCTAAAGGCACTAAGGCCACATGGTAGCGGGCATTACCCCTTAAATCTACCAAAGCAAAGATTAAGCCCAAGCATTAGCAGCCATGGACAGCTGTTTCGGCCTTGTTAGGCCTCATCAGCATGGCATAGCTAATGCTCAGGCTCAAGTACCCACATATCCATAAAACAAGCAGTGAAAACGTAAAGCTTGTGGGATGTGGCTGGAGTGACAATGATATACCTCACAAATTAATGTGATTTGGTAAGCTGAAGCCACTCTAAAGGCACTAAGGCCACATGGTAGCGGGCATTACCCCTTAAATCTACCAAAGCAAAGATTGAGCCCAAGCATTAGCAGCCATGGACAGCTGTTTCGGCCTTGTTAGGCCTCATCAGCATCCCACAAGCTTTACGTTTTCACTGCTTGTTTTATGGATATGTGGGTACTTGAGCCTGAGCATTAGCTATGCCATGCTGATGAGGCCTAACAAGGCCGAAACAGCTGTCCATGGCTGCTAATGCTTGGGCTCAATCTTTGCTTTGGTAGATTTAAGGGGTAATGCCCGCTACCATGTGGCCTTAGTGCCTTTAGAGTGGCTTCAGCTTACCAAATCACATTAATTTGTGAGGTATATCATTGTCACTCCAGCCACATCCCACAAGCTTTACGTTTTCACTGCTTGTTTTATGGATATGTGGGTACTTGAGCCTGAGCATTAGCTATGCCATGCTGATGAGGCCTAACAAGGCCGAAACAGCTGTCCATGGCTGCTAATGCTTGGGCTCAATCTTTGCTTTGGTAGATTTAAGGGTAATGCCCGCTACCATGTGGCCTTAGTGCCTTTAGAGTGGCTTCAGCTTACCAAATCACATTAATTTATGAGGTATATCATTGTCACTCCAGCCACATCCCACAAGCTTTACGTTTTCACTGCTTGTTTTATGGATATGTGGGTACTTGAGCCTGAGCATTAGCTATGCCATGCTGATGAGGCCTAACAAGGCCAAAACAGCTGTCCATGGCTGCTAATGCTTGGGCTCAATCTTTGCTTTGGTAGATTTAAGGGGTAATGCCCGCTACCATGTGGCCTTAGTGCCTTTAGAGTGGCTTCAGCTTACCAAATCACATTAATTTGTGAGGTATATCATCAGCCTCAGAAAGTGTTTTGATTGCGGCAACCCCTTTCCAGTAGCTGCCTGGGCTGTAGTATGTCTTTGCGAGCTTGGCGTCCATTGCAAGAAAAGATAAAAAGTTTAATTTATTTTAGGCAAGGCTAAAGGAAACGAAAAGCGGCGTAGCCCACAGCAAGAGATCCGGCGCCCAAAAAAAGCAGCTCGCCTTTTTTTCTGCTGCTCGCTCGGCTGGTAAAAATCTAAAACCTTGGGCTCTTTGAGCGGCGCCATTTGTTTTTCGGGGTGCGCCTGGTTTTAGAGTTTGAAAGCATAGTCGGTGTTAGTGAAAATCTGCTTAGCCTGCGCTTTTATTTGCGCGTTAGCTTGGGTCCAGTCAAGTAGCTGGGTGCGCTCGCGATTGTATGTCACGTAAGCCGCTCGATAAGCCTCGAAGACCTTGTCGTGGCGCTTTTTTCGTCGAGCGTGGCGTCGTCGCTTCCGCCGAGCGCCTTCGCAAGATAATTCTCCCCAATGAAAGTCTCGGCGTTTACGCCGCCCCACCAATCATGATCGCGATTTTTACCATGCTTGTACTATTTTACCCATTTTTAAATCGCCGCGCGAGCAGATCAGACATTGGCCGGGAGGAGTTTTTGGCCCGCAAGGTAACGTTTGGGCACGACGCTTCCCGCCAACACGCCCGTGAACTGCACGAGGCTCATCGCTCTGCCGCTGGGGTCGGAAATAAAATTTTCCTTCACAACCTTTTTCACGATCCAGTCGACGCCGGTAGGTAGGTAGGTAGGTATACTTTATTTAAATCAAGAAACACGCTAGCTCCAACAACACTTAGCTGGTTTCTATGGAGGACGTGTTTATACAGACATAAAAAAAGAAACTAATAATGCGAGATTAATAATACGAAATTAATAATATGATAAATCTAAAGCTACGAAGATTCAGCTAAGAACGAAAACTAACAGTTATAAACTAAATATTAAAAATTATTAGGATAGCTAGGACATGACTAACACAAGACTATATAGCATGACATGACCCAATTACGTTTCGATATATTTGTTAAATGAATATATCGATTCCGCTAGTTCTGCTTCATTTGGGAGTTATGAATATATCGATTCCGCTAGTTCTGCTTCATTTGGGAGTTGGTTCCAAAGCATCGAGTCGCTGTATTTGAAACTTATTTTTAGAAACTCTCTCTTCGGTTTGGGAAGTGTCAGATAAGTAGCACTATTCCTAAGATGGTAATTAGTGTGATCAACATTCCTTCTAACAAAAGAGTTCCTGAGGTCGGGCGGGGTGTCGTCATATAGTATTTTATACATCAATGTTGATTTGGCACGGAGCCACCTCACATCAAGTGTTTCCCAGGAGAGGGTCTCCATTATTTCAGCGGAACGAATATCATAACTGGCACCAGTAAGAACCCTAGCAGCACGACGTTGAAATCTTTGTAACTTATCTTTTAGTAATTTGCCGCAGTTGTCCCAAAGAGGGGAGCAATATTCAAAATAAGGCTGTACTAGGTTCTTATAAACCTTTTCAAGCTTATTTACAGGAACAAAGGGCTTGATACGTCTCATCGCTCCAATACCCGCACTGGCCTTCTTAAAAATCATGTCAATATGACGGTAACATGCCGTACAAGGCCGGTAACAAGGCCGGTCAAAACCGCTGCGTCCGTAATCGTTTCGACAAGTTTGTTGCCTGAAATGGTTTATTGCAAGCGGCGAAAGCTTAAAATGAAATTAATTCACACCACATTCGCGCAAATATTCAATCCCCCATGCGCCGGACGCCTGTTTTAGTTTGCGGGGGTGTATATCTTGACAGGAGGGGCAACAAAGTTCTCTTGCGGTTCACGAGGTGGTTTTCCATGCTGGAATGACGATGCTTGTGCCGCCCCAAGCCCCGCGTTTACCACTGCAAGTCCACGGCCGCACATCAGCCCAAGCCACCTTCGCCGAGGGTTGATAGCTTCGATGTCTTTTATGGGGCCAACCTTTTCAACAAGTTTGGCCTCCAAATTAATGATTATGTCGATAATGCTGTCTGTCGTCTTTGAGCCAATGTAAGCTTGGTTCCTTTTGGTGTACTTCTCGATGTCTTTGTCGGTGAGGCGCTTCACCTGCTCGTGTGTCAAGGCAACTCCAATGGCCTCCTTTGCCTTGCCCGTCGACACCAGCACGGCGAGCAGCTCGCGAAGAGCAGGAATGTAATATTTTGCAAGACACTGCCGGGATGGCTGATTTAAGACTCGGCTTCTAACATGTTCAAAACTTCTGCCTCGATCTCTTGCTCTGTCACTGTTTGCAAAGCGTTGCCACTCAAGCTCTATAACAAAATTTATTTTTTTAAAATTGGGTTTCTGGAGCTCGGCTTCGAACGGGTGCCAAAGAGAGAACACAAGGTGCGCATTCTTCTGAACTTTCAGCCGCGCAATCAAGGCTTTGTACTCATTTGCTGAGAGTTCGCCGGCAAAATCGTCGAAAATGCTTTTCATGGTCTTGGCCGGGGGGGGGGGGGGGTGTAAAAAATAACGACCGCTGCAACGTTTTTCCCGGAATGACGCCGTGATGCTAGTGTGCTTTTCAGGGTGAGCACCCAAACGCTGTTTGAAATGTGGCGGGCAGAGAAAACGAGGTTGACCAGCTCGCCTGTGCGCCCCTTCACATCCTTGGACGCCGTGCAGTCATCAAGAATTATAAGGGTTTTGGTTCCAGCGAACGCAAATTTCGCGATGTTCAACCAGATCTCCACCTTGTGTTGCTCGCAGGTCACGACAAACATTCTTGGATCCTTTTCGCCAATGCGGTGGAAAGTCTTATTGTGCGTAAAGGTCGGGCAGATCAGCACGATCAAGTCAAACTTTCCTCGAAAAGGGCCGTATAGCTGATTCACAATGAACTGAGATTTACCCGAATTTGTCGGGCCGATGACCAAAGCGTTGAAGGGGATGTTTCTGGGATTCATTTGTCACCTCAAAATAATTGCTCAAATAGCAAACAGCAAAGACCCTACAATACACGACAGAATCTAATTGCTGCCCCTGAATGTTCATCTGCGCGTCGCTGATCACAAGGACCTGGCAGTCGACGCTGTCCGAGCCGCTGGCGGTACGCTCAATCTCAAGCTGGACCCCATCTTTGGTGTTCACGATACGTGTCCCGCTGCCATGCATGCTGTGGTCTGACATGGACCGCAAATCAATCAGAAGCCCAAACTTGTTGCCGGTGTAAAACTTCGTCAGATTCATGTGCTGCGTTTTGTTTTTTCGCCCTCATGAAAAAGCGGCTGGTCTCCTCCCAAATGTCCTTGGCGTCGATTCCGGTGTTGTACAACTGGTTAGGTGAGCCGTTCACTGTGATGCTAACTTTCGTAAGGTCTGGGTTAATGAATTTTTCTAAATCCCTGACGCCATCGGTAGGCGGCTCGACAAAGAGGAGAAGGATAGCTTTCAAAGACCTTCTCTGGGGGTTGACCCTTATGTTCAGCCACGTGTGGACGCCTTTTGTGAAGTCGACAACCTCCTCCCGATGCACATGGTCATACAAGAACTCCTTCCCGGAGGAATAAACGCTCAGCGCTTCGTCCGCCAAAGTCTTGCTTCGGATCATTTCGTACTCGAGCTGGATGTTTTTCAGCTTATATTTGGGTTTCGATGCGCCCGAGACTTTAACCACTCGCGCGGCAGGCGCAAGGGTCAGCTCGAACAACGGGTCTTTGTAAATGGCTTGGGGGTAAAAGACGCCATGGTCGGTCAGGATCTGGTGGTCCATCCGGATCCGGTATTTTTTTTTTTTTTTTTTTTTGTAAATAGTTTCCAACTTGTTTTCCGCGTCGACACCTAAAGTTTTCTTGTCCCCAGCGCCTAAGCTGATCTTGCAGAGGTCCTAGCTCTGGATGCCCTCGAGAAGCATGTTGTCCCGCTTCTCCTGGGAAAGGAAAAGGTCCTCCCAGATTTTGAAAATGTCGTAAACCACCGTGTCCTGCAAAATGTGGCCCGCATACTTCACAACCAGCTTGTCAACTAGAGCGCAGGAGAAATTTGTTGTTGTCGTGTCCCCCAGCCAAGTCGTTTTCCAACAGCAGGGAGAGAGAGCCGGGAACGAGGATCCCGTGCTCGTTCAGCTTGGGCACCGCAACGTACAGCGTGTCGCCGGGGTTGGCTTCGCTCTTGCCAAACGTTATGCGCTTTACGGCGCGCGCTCGGCTTTCATGGCGCCGAGGGTTTTCTCGTTGTATCTCGGCAAAGGGTTTGCTTGCACAGACATTGTTATACTCCGTGAACTTTTATGTGAAATTGAAAAAAAAAATTGCCTTCGATAACGCGCTGCTTCGCAGGATGGCTGAAGGTGGGGGAGACTTTGACATTAAACAACCCGACCTTGACCACAGACTTGATAACGATGATGATGATGATGACGATGACGATGACGATGACGATGATGAAGAGGAGGTAAACACAACCGGCCGCTTTCGACCAAGTGCCGCATCCACACTGTTGGGGACACAGGACGAGCATATCGAAATGCAAACTATGCATGAAGAACATGGCGTGCTGCCAGATACGTCTTTTGATGAAACTTCTCATTTATTGGCCGGCTTTGGTAAAGCTGGAGTTAAGCTCGGCAGCTTAAGGGATTCAGTCTTCGGTTTTGTGAGAGCGGAAGAACCGGCAACCCCAACAGCGGTAACAAAGTTTGTGAAAAAACGTTACCCATAGGTGAGCGATGAGTTGCTCAAAAGAATTGATTCCAGGGGCGTGACGAATAGTGGGAGCGGTCCAGATGACGTCATCGTTGTTGGCCCAAAAGAGGGGAGGTCGGGACCCAAGATCATCGTCAGAAAGGGGTATGGTTTCGACTTTTCCTCCAGCTTTTTGGAAAATGAAAAACTTCTCGGCCCAAAAGCTGAAGATTTGATAAAGGAAAACAAAGAAAAAGAATGCAAAACAAGGCCAGATTTAGCCGAAGAAAAGCGGCATTACAAAGAGGCTCAAAAAGTAGACGCAGAACTGGAGAAACGAAAACAAAATCTGCAGAGACTTAAAAACGATATTTCCAAAACAAAAGCTCAACGTGAACAGTTGGTAGATGAAAATGGTTTGGCAATGGAAAATCGAGCAGAAATCGAGCGGAAAAAAGTCCTAGAAAATAATCTGGAAAAATGATGTCGCTGCTGAGAAAAATGAACTCGCGGATCCGGAACTCCGAAAACAAAAAAACCCAAGGAAAGGTCGGAAAAAAACAGTCAAGAGAACACTGTCCTGGTGAAAAAACTCACAGGATCTTTAAGGGTCTTTAAAGATCTTCAAAGACCTGCCAAAGATCTTTAAAGATGAAGATCCTTTAAGGATCTTTGAAGCATATTCAAAAGATCTTTAAAGATCTTTAATTTCTAAAACTAGTAACAAAGATCCTCATGGACTTGGTGAGGATTTTGTGAGGATCTCGCAAAGATCCTGGTGAAGTTCAGCTCAAAGATCTTCGTGAGGATCCTTCAAGATCCTCAAGGATTTTTACTAGGATCCTTGAAGGATCTTAAGAGGATCTTAAGCAGGATCTTAAAAAGATCTTTAGTAGGATCCTTAAGGATTTGATAAGGATCCTTTGAGGATCTTAAGAAGGATCTTGAAAAGATCTTTAGTAGGATCCTTAAGGATTTAATAAGGATCCTTTAAGGATCTTACAAGGATCTTAAGCAGGATTTTGAAAAGATCTTTAGTAGGATCCTTGAGGATTTATTAAGGATCCTTCAAGGATCTTAGAAGGATCTTAAGCAGGATCTTGAAAAGATCTTTAGTGGGATCCTTAAGGATTTGTTAAGGATCCTTCAAGGATCTTGAAAGGATCTGAAACAGGATCTTGGCTCCAATAAAATGGCTAAAGCGTGGCCCTCGGAAAAAGTGAGAGGAATATTTCTATCCAGATGCCAAGGTCTAGCCTTAAGGTTTGCTGTAAATGTAGAATTTTGAGTTTTTTTAATAAAAAGTTGACCACGAAAATATGTAATTTTTGGTGTTGTTCTTTGGTCAAAAGACTGGCATTTTGGGCTTTGTTGCCAAACAAACTGTGCTATGCAGCGGAATTCGGGTATTGTTGTCGGGTTTTTGGATTTGATAATTGTAAAAAGCACCATTTAGTGCTATTTACGCATTATTATGTCTTTGTGACAAAATTTAAACACAAAATAAATCATAAAAGCAAAAGCGGTATATTTTACGCCTATAGGCGTCTTTGGGAGTCAAAGGGTTAACAACAAGGCATGCATTTAAAACAACTGCCACAGCTAAACGCCTTCTGAATTTTATTCATTTTCTTTCACTTCCACGCGTCTCTTCCTATCCAGCTCGGGCAAATGAAGGCCAGGTAATTTTCGAAGATCGATGCCAAAAAACTTGTAAGCAGCTTGCTCATACAACGACCTAAAGTAACGCCGCGAATTTTCACATTCGTCGCCACGTTGCCAATGTCAGAGAATATCGGCCGAGGTGGTCGATCATAAACGCCGTTATAAAATTTGAATTAAAGACAAATAGCCCCCACGGGCTCCCAAGCGGCTCGGCGAGTTTTCTTTAGCGCATCAATCCAGCTTTTATTTGCTAAACACACACACGCGCGCGCGCAAAAAAAAATTAATGACAGCAACTTAACTATTTTTAGTTGCTATACCAATTTAATAATTGTTTGGCCGAGCCGATGGGGGAGCCAGTAGGGTTATTTTTCTTTGATTCAAATCATGTCAGTCTTTCCCCTTTTCGATGAACATCTGCTCAAACTAGAATCCAGTGTCTCTCTTCCAAATTTCATCATTGTTTGATTAATTCAAAACTGACAACAAAATCACGCAACATGGCGGACTCGCGGGTGAAGAGAGAAGTGAAGCCTCCTCAGAGATTCGCGGAGAAGTTTAGCATTCAGCGATCTCAACTTGAAGCCAAAAGAAAGGTGATTAAACCAGAAAAAACTCTAACTCTCGACAAAGCCCAAGATAAAGTTAAAATTCATTACACTGGTTCTGCTTCGGAATTCGACGAGTGAAGGTCATGCGTTGAACTTGGACTAACAATTCGTTTAGCTAAGTTACATCTACCGGGCAGGGATTCCGTCGAAGACCGATAAAACTCAATTTACGATGGCCTATTTAGAGAGATAAAGAAAAGATTGTATTCCACGATGAGAGACGATTCGGACATTCGAATAGAAATTCGAGTATAAATAAAGTTCATGTATGTATGCAAATTGATTGCGATGTTTTCAATAATGGATTGACGTCTGTCGGAAAGTCATCAATGGAAAGGAATAGGAAGGTTTTTAAAGAAGAATTTAACAAGGGATCAAAAAGCTTATTAGGTGCGAGCTGGGATGAAAGCATTATGAAAATCTATGCGAATCTCGTCTTCGTCTTTAGCTCTTTCTTTGATATAGAGCAGATCTGACAGTTAAGAAAAAAAATCAATGCAGAGACCTTTACTTATATGTCAAAATTAAGCAAAAATATACAAATATTTATCTCTGGCTTACTTGTTGATTTCCTTTATGAACGCTGGTGTATCGCTACGAGGACGTCCCTGAAAGCCTTTATATTTCGCATTCTCATTGCCAGGTGAAGCTTCAACTACGCGGACGATTAACGCACAGGATATCATTAGAATGAACGCTAACTTCCCTGTCTTGAGGCCGACAGCTAAGTTTTGCATACCCGAACGAATTTGGTATCAAAGCGCGCCAAATTTAACGAAGATTTCGAAAACGGCGGGAAATTTTCGCGTTACATCCTTACGTCACGAGAAGTCGAGCTCAGTCTTCCAGATAGCCAGGAAGTCGCTTGGATTTTACTTGTAAACAAACCCGAATGCGTAATGTTCGAGCCCGAAAGGCCGACCCTAACCTTTTGACGATTGACCCCAAACAGCACTTGACTGATGCTCAATATGTTAAAGTTTCCTTTTCTGTTGGGAATTTCTCTATATTTTGCGTCGTTTCTGCGAACGAAACCAAAATGTTCGAAATTGAATGACTTTTAAAATGGTCGGATCAAATTTCGTGACCTGATGTTAAACGTGACTTTCATTTGTTTATAACGGCGGTTATGATCGACCACCTCGGCCTTGTGCATTTATCTGTGCATGATCAAAATACGAATGCTATATTTAAAATCAAAATATTGAAAGAAATTCCGATTTCCTCTTGGAAGGCCGAGTGGAGGCCATTATGGCCTCGGTTAAGCACGAAAATGGCTAAAGATGTGCAAATTACGAGCTTTGTAACTTGCCCGTGCTTTCAATTTGGCCCGTTTTCAAACTTACAATTTTACAACCGTAGCCGCTCAATGTGAATTGAAAATGTTTTGCTACCATTATAATTCCTTGAAAAGAGAAAAAAAGGGTAAACGTTTATTGATTTCCGAGAGAATAAACAAAACCGGTTTTCAAAACTTTATTTGCAATTTACTTGAAGCTCGAACATTTTTTTTTTCTATTTTGGTTTACAAGCTTTGGGGTTTGGGTCGTTTACACTCTTTAAGTTTTGTTATGACTGTCTGACTGGATTTCGAGATAACTGACCTTTCTCAAAATGAGTGGTCATGCTTGAACGTCGCTGTTGTAGCAGCCTTTGCTTGGAAGCAAATGAGAAAATAAACTTTGATCATACGTCGAAAAGATGTTATAATGTCAAAGAAATCGAAGATCGTCTTCTATAGGAAGTTTCGATTTCAACAGGCACACTCCAAAGCCAAAGAAACTGATGGGAGCATCACGACCCTTCAGCGTGGCGTAAACTGGGCTTTTTGTTGTTTTAACCAATATTAAAAGTATATTAAATAAGCAAACTCAGTCTACAAGTGTAGGTTCAGTACCTAGATCAATATAAGCATAACCTGTAAAAAACTGTTCCTTGCCTCACTTAGTAAGCGTTTTTGTTCATTTTTGTTTAAAAAAAAGCACTTTAAAAGAGATCTTATACGAAAGCTTGTTCTGTTGCCATGGCAATCAAACACTCAAACATCATTGTTTTCCTCATCACTCATGTCATGCATGGTGGTGGTTTCTTCTGAATGAGTTTGATTTTGGAGAAAAAATGGTGTTTGGGTATAATACCCCCTGAAAGACTTCCTTTGGGAATATCTTAAAGGGTCTGTCAGATTATTGTAATGTTCTGCGATGAATATTTACATATAGGATCAAAATAAATGTATATTTACCTGAAACGTTGTGCATTGTCGTTATTCCAACTGAACATTGCGAGTTTTAGCGATTTGACGGCTTTTGTATAGTAGCGTATAGTAGTTTGAGAAGGGGGGAAAGTTCGGAATCGGACCGCTCCAGCGCCGAGTCGATTTTCACAAACAAATTTCCATCGCACAAATTCCAAACCACGCATCAGGGAAGCTGAAAGCCAGACGGGTTTTTCTCATGGACTCTAAATAACGTCGAAATTCCAGCATTCGAAGCTCGACGGAGTAGTCGCTGGATTTACAGTGTGCCGGCTTGTAACCGTCACGCCGTTTGGTCCTTTCTCAGTGGATGATACCAAACTGAATGCCTTCTCGAGCTTTCCGGCCCTTCGACGGTACGGTTTATTTTGGTCCAATGCAAATATCCATCGCAACAATATGACCCTTTCTTAAGAAGTCTTTAAAAGATATGCAAACGGTCACACAGCTTGTGTGGGTGCTCTGTGCCTGAATTTGTGGCGCACAAACCATAAAGAAGGCAGCAAAGCTGGAGAACAATTCTAAGCTTTTGTCAAACTGATATTAATTGTGACTGAGCGAAAACAAAACTTATTTTTGATCATTACTTAGCCCGAAAACATGATAACAAGGCTAAATGCAAAAACGAAATCCAACCTTGAGAACAACTGAAGTTCACTCTTTCATTGAAGGTATTTTAAGACCGGGCTCTCCAGGTAGCCCAGTAATTAAAAATGTGTGTAATAATGCATATTTCGTTCGACGAATTATGTTCGACATTTTGACTCCCTGCGGTCGAACTATCCCCCTTGGTCAACCCGAATTGCAATTTAGTTCGTCTCATCTCATGTGAAATTCGACGTTTGACACGGGCCTCAGTCTATTAGCTAACGTCGTCTCTGTGGAGTGTTATTCAATAAACGATTCTCCATTTTTCTTCTCTATTTTGTACACGAAAAACCTAGTCAATTCTGATTGGCTAAACAATCAGAAAAATGAACAATAGAAAAATGAATTAGCCAATCAAATCGTCGCTGTTTCTATAGCAACAAGTTCGCGGTAAGTTTGAGCCGCGTTGAAAATTGTGAAAACGAAAAACAATGGCCTGCGTTTTTAAGCAGGTTTTCTTTCACAGAGGAGCTGAAAACAGCTCTAAAAACGAGCACAGTGCGAAAAGCACTGCTTTTTGGCTGTATGTTTGGAGAAAGTGATGTGTAGAGAAGTGAACTACGGACGAAATAAAAAATTATGAACCTGTTGAGCATATATAACACTTTGCTCAAGTCATTTTACGCCGAGAAAACAAAAACAAACAAGACGAAGATTATGAACCAGAAATACTAAAGGTAGTGATTTTTTGATAGACACTTGAAAAACAAAGCCGCCTTAGAGATATAGCTTACAACTTTTCAGCCGCTTTTTTTGCACGTGATTCCCTGCGTTGCTTATGCTACACACCTCTTTTGTGAATATTATTAATATGTAATTACATGATTTTTGTCGCGCAATTTGGAATAAATAAGCACTTGTAAATTCTTTCAAAGGCCACAAATTGCACTCGCCCTACGGGCTCGTTCAATTTTGTGAATCTTTGAAAAAATTTACTCTTGCTTATTTATTCCAAACTGCACTCGAACTCATGTGATTACCTATACTAATCACCGTTGGAATCATGATTAATCATCCTAGAGTCAAAAGATAGATGATAAGGATAACTCACTGAAGCCAACAGATATTTGCACGGATTTGTTTGAGCAAAACGTCAAATTATTGAAAACCTTCTCTCGTCTTAGGCAAACTGTGAACGCTGCATTTTGCGTAAATTAAAGCAATCGGTGATTTATGAGAGATATAAAGAAAGATGATAGATCTTTACCATCTTGTTGAGTTCCAGGTATTTTGAAAAGAATCGAAAACGCCACCATCAAGAAGACTTGCTTGGAAGTCATAATGCTGTCTCTTGTGGCCCACTGCGGACGTAAACTTTAGAATACAGCGCTCTAGGATCGACAAGAAACAAAATTTCAGTGATTTGTCGACATTTATAATGGCAAGAATTAGAGGTAAATATGTTAAGCCTCCTTGGTCTTCGTAATATAAACAGCAGCAACAGCGCTGTGGGTTCACTTACTCAGTTTTGTGTTCAGTTGTTTTAACTGAGTAACTTTCACAAGCGCTGTTGAAATTTTACCGTCAAAACAAATACATTATTTTATTGACCGTTTAATGTTATTGTGGATGCAACGTTTTACTCAACTATGGCAGGAGCACCCAACGACAAGTTTCGGTGGATATCTGTTCGGTGGAATGTAGTTCTTTTTATAGGCTTTCGGCGTCGATTGAAGACTGCACTGTTGTTTTTCTTGTTGTCGTTTCTTTGATTCGGTGCAAGTTACACATATTAAGCAGGTCTAAAGACTAGAAATACCCCGGAGTTTAGCTCGCTAAGTTGAGAATTGCAGGCGATAAGTAGAGGCAAAATCTGAATCCACTGAGTAACAGACACACTTGGAAACAGCAGAATCTCTCTGCTTTACAGATGTGTCCGTATTAAATGCAGTTCACTGTAGCCGGCGCCATTTCCGCGGCCACCTGAGCGTCCATTTCAGTAATTGGTCTTAGAAAGTATGGGTAAAAACAGAATTGGCTTTAAACAACTGTTAAAGCCCTAAATTAACGCATAGATCGGAAATGATCTAAACACGAGGTAAAATGTATAAAACAAAATGACCATACCCTAATCACAAGATCCTTCTTGCTTTTGACTCGTATCCGAAAATATTTAATGATGAAGCTTGCCTCTTCACCGAACAACAAACTCGTGCCGGGTAAAGGAGTTGTTTTGTCCCCTGAATTCTGTACGTGATCAATCAAATTTGCGGTTATAGTCTGTTTTGCAGTTGGGTAATTTGCAGACAGAGATCACTTAGCCTCAGTTTTTTGTTAGTGAAGCATAAAATGAGCCAAGCTGGTCAAGTGTTCCTCAGACAAGGCCTTGTGGGAGACATGACATTGAGAGCAATTCGTGATTGATAGGTTGGAATGATTTTGAAAGTTCCAGAAATTGCACGTGTATTTTAGTCAAGTTGACCAAGTTGCCCGCAAGTTGGACCAGGGGATCCAAGAAGAAACAAAGAGAAACAAACACAAGCAATGTAGGATTTAGGAACATCTGTACCGTAAACAGTAGAGATAAGTCTGGAGATAAGTCTGAGTGCTATATAAGTACTATATAAGTTCTAAATTATTATTATTATTATTATTATTATTATTATTATTATTATTATGGTTTAAACATGTCTTCGTGTTTCTTGAACAGTTGTAAATGTTTACTGATTAATGTTTAACAGCTGTACTTGAATGAAAAAACATTAACCTCCAATAACCAACAACGTGGCTGATATATTTTCTGTACCTACGGATAATAAATTTGAAATTTATATCAAAGAAATTTGAATTAGGTTTCCATGGAAACATCACGTGCCGTGAACAACGAAACGTCAAAACAAATTTTATCGCGATAAATGTTGGCAAAGTTATGCAAATAGGCGCTCTTTTCGGTGACTACGACAAAAGTTAAGAATGTTGAAAAGCAGCGAGGACGCTTAGTCCCTCCCCACCCCCCTCCAACCCTCAACCAACCAAGCAAAGAAGCTTGTTTTTGTTCTCGTCGTAAAATACGCTCAAATGAAAGCGACTTATCGAAATAAACGCAAGCCCCATGTTATAAAGCAACCTCTGAGAGATAGCACGTAGGAATTCTTATTACCAATGGAATTGCCTGAAAAGGCGAACTGTCGGAAAACATTCCCGTCACTACCCAACACTGGGACCTTTTGTAACAGTGTTCAATAAACAGCCACAATAATGTTGGACATATACTGCCAATATAAAAGCATTCTAAAAGAACTGTTGGGTTATGCTCCAACGACCACAAGACAAAGACATGTTGGAGCTTGTCATCTTCATAGTTTGAGGTGTTTCAGACTTTGCCCATCTCTATCCAACACCTGCAAACAAGTTGCAAGATCGCTCAACGTGATGTTCAAACGCATCCAACAAGTTGGACCCAGCAATGTTGGACATCGCTGATTAACAAACCTGGGGACGTTGGCACGGGGCCCTACATATTTCAGGGGCACCCAACGAGCCAAAGCAGTCAAAAGCTGTAGAAAGGCATTTTTAAGTACCTTATGGTGTTTGAAGTCTGTTTAAAGTGATGTTTTAGTTAGCTAGAAAACTTTGATCTGTTCGGATTCCCTAGCTGAAATGTTAATTGCCCGACAACTTTTGGGAACAAAATCTTTCTTTGAGAAAATACTAGCTGAAATGATCTTTCTAGGGAACCTTTTTTTTCTTTCCGAAAATTCTAGCTGACGTTTTTTAATGCCAAAAACAGCAATAATGACCTTTCCGAAAATCTCAGCGGTTATGATTTCCACATTACGAATCTTTTAGGCCACGTTTTACTTACGAAAATCCGAGTATACACTTTGATCAACGCCGAAAGCCTTAGGCGAACTACCCTCCATCAAACAGATATCTACCGAAACTTGTCGTTGGGTGCCCCTGATATTTGGTAGATTGAGCAAACAAAACGGACTATTCACCAAACAATACGTACGGTGGAATAGTAACACTTTTAAAACCATATAGATAGTAGATTTACATCTAATGAAAGCTCGCTGGCATTGCTGGTTTGCATCGTTCATTCGCGTGATCAATTTAATTTTCGGTTATGGACCGTTTGGTCATAGTCTGGTGATCAACTGAGCCCGGCTCAGTTGCTTTTAATTAGTAAAGCATAATAATTAACCAAGCTGGCATAACTTACCAGCAGACAAGGCCTTCGAAATCTTTTAAGATTTTATCAGTTGACACTAATTAAAGTCAGAGTCTTGCCCTCAAGTTATGCCTACAAAACGACATGACTACAAAATTGTTTAAAGTTCAAGAGAATTAGCTGCCGGTGCTTTGCATTCTTTGTTAATTAAGTGGTACGTGCGGTTACAAGTGGTCTATTAGTACGGGGAATCGCATTGACCTTGAGCAAGGTGTGTTATTAATAGGACGAGAATGATAAGAAAGTTCTCGAAATTGCCGACATGCTTTTAAGTCGACGGCAAAGAAATGTACCAGAATGCAAAACTTACGTCATGCGGCGGAGCGGTTTTTTCTTTTTTAACTCATTAATTTTTTTGTAGCGGTCTCGTTTCCATTGCCGTCCTCGTTGTCGTCCTCGTTACCGTCTTCCTATGCAATAAGCCGAATAAAATTGCAGTCAAAACAACGACGATTACGATGACGATGAAGTTGATGATGACAGTGATGATGATGATGATGATGATGATGAAAAGGAAAGAGAAAGAGTTGTAATAATGTTTTTACCACAATTGCTAGTAATCTAGCAATCTGATTGGCTAATTTGCCGTTGTCGATAAGAGTTTAGACAACGGTGCTTGCCTGCGTCAACGTCAACGAGCTTCCTCGCGCTCTGAAATAAACATTTTCTTTGACGTTGAAATTATGGTAAAAAACAAATTGAATGTGGTTTACCGTTGTCTGTACTCTTATCGATCGACAACGATATTCGTCATCACAGTGGTCAAAATTTATTGTGGACTCACTAGGCTGTGCCTCGTGAGTCCACAACATTTTGACCACAGTGATGACGAATATCGTTGTCGATACGAGTATAGACAACGATAAACTGCATTCAATTTGTTAAATTTACCAATTTAAGTTGTTTGTAGTAGACTCTCACTTGAATAAAGTTTTCGCTAGATAAAGGAACAAAAATCTCTGTTATTTTCATCACACTTATTGCAGCAATGTCAATGGGGCAGTTGATTAGTTTGTTAAAGAAAGAAATGTAGACCTTACAGGCTTTAAGCTACCTCGGGCGATTACAATCGCGCCCACAGTGTTGACATCAAAGATAACTTTATGTGGGGTGAAAGGTCTTCAGCTAACTTTGTCACAAGGAATTAAGAGACAGCGAGTCATTTCTGTTAGCAGGATAAACAGACAGCTGTTGAGATCAATGGAACACTTCTCACTTCTTTGCAGGAATAATCCGATCACACAGCTCGTTCTTGCTTTCTCAATATCATGACTGTTTGACTTGCGTTCATAGTTACGACAACTTTTCATTTTTTCAACAAGCATAGAACTGAATTCTTAGAATCCAGACTTTCATTATTCCAAATTTTCGATAAAAAGGAGATTTGCCTTCATGTTAGTCTTTATACCTCAGGAAGTAGTATCCATTTTGCAATTCCTTTGAGAGGGCGACTATTTCCTTTCACTCGGTTTGCAAGAATATACTGGACAAAAAACAAAAGAAAACATTCCTGGAATACACAAGAATGTGTATGTGTGAAGTTTCGTTAAGATACAAGATGCACTCACGAAGTAACATTAAATGGCAAAGCCGATTACCTCGCATTCATCCGAAGGCCAAAGACCCATCTATAGCGTAGCCCTATATTGAACGTCTCTTAACCCTCACCTTTAAGACATCTTTTCTGAAAATTTGGTGAAAATCGACCGGTAGATGAATGAGATATTAAAAGGCAACTGAGGTGTTGTTCGGGGTTATTACGAGCTCTGAAATAACAAAATCCTGTTCCTGGGCCTAAAGCAGTTATAACGCAACATTAAGTTACATTAAATCACATTTTATATGTTCAGTAGTTCAAAACTGTAATTTGTGAGTAAAACTTTTAATTTTCTCAAGAAAAACCAACGTTAGACTAAAAAAAGTAAAACAAATCTCAAAAATCTGCCATATTGGATGACGTCATAGGCCCAAGCCGCCAATTTGCATATGTAACCTATAATATTAACCTAGTCGTGTAGACGACAAAACAAGAAATCTATTGACGGTATAACCATTTCAAAGTATTTTAACCCAACTAAAACCCATGGGTGGGGTTCCTCCAACCCCCCCCCCCCACCCCCCACCCTTGTACCACGGTGGGAGAATGAGTTTCCTTGTACGTCCGAGGGTTAATAAAGGATCAGAACATTTTGTTAGTTAATCATTTTCCCTTTACAGACCTACCGAGCTTTTTTGTAAGTGATTAGTGGTGGAGGTCATTTGATGTTGCTGTGGACTGATATGTATTTAGTCTTCATGTATGTAACAAGGCTTGTGTAAGTTTCAATTGATTACACGTTAAATGATTGAATGATTGATTGGCTAATTAACTGATCTCCTAATTGATTGACCGATCAATTGATTGATCGATTGAGTGATTGTTCGATTAATTGAGTGATTGATTGATTGACGTACTGTCTGATTGACTGACTGACTGATTGATTGATTGCTTGATTGATTGGTTGATATTGATTGACTGTAAAGATTTAAAGTTTACACTTTGTGCGTTAGCTGGAGATGACAAATGACATGTTTCCATACAAATGAATTGAAGTTGTATTTGTCAAGAATGAACTTAAGGGAATATGCTCAACTGATCTTGAATTAGTAGTTGGGCTTAAGGAATGACTATCAGAGGTTGGCTTACTGATTGAAATCATAAAGAAGTGACGTTTCATTATTTGGCAAGGCTCATTTCACCAGTCTTTCAAAGTAATAAACTTGCCTCACAGCTGATAAAAATCGAAGAATCACATCATTTAAAATCTAAAGCAATCTGAGCAATTCGTTTGGGACAACCCTACTTTTACGAATGCGTAAAGGTTGCAATTACAGAATGTAAATGTTGCGTAAAGCTTCCCAAATCCCAATTTTACGCCAGCTTTACACAGTGCTTAAAGGGCTCTTAAAGAAGTCTCATTACACGAGCTTTACGTTTACGCGTAAAGGTAGCGTAAAGCTGGCATTTACATAATGTAAATGTAGCGTAAAGCTTCTTAAATCCTAACTTTATGGCGGATTTATGCTAATATTACTCCAACTTAAATTCGCATTTTCATGCTGTGGTAGTCGTCGTTATTGTTTTTGTCGTTCCCAATGTGTAGGTTATAGTAGTATGTCACTGTTGTGAAGACAAGTTTTTAGTCTAGGGGAAAAATAAAATAATAATAATAATAATAATAATAATAATAATTATTATAATAATTTCTGTGTGGTAAAGTAGTTTCTAATTTGCTACATTTAGAGGACTGGTTGTACATACTCCGCCTATTGCATTTACTAACCATTGCAGCAGCAACCTGAGCTACACTGTAAGAAACTCGAACATAATCATCATCATCATCATCATCATCATCATCATCATCATCATCATCATCATCATCATCATATTATTATTATAATTATAGAAACATTGAGAAACACTGAATAGTACAGGAAGTATTTTGGTGCAATCATGTAATAGAATCCTAAATTAGCATAGAATAACGTTTTTATGATCTGTATTTTTTCATGCCAGTGATTATTAAAGTTATTATTGTTTAATTAAAAAAAATATTACTTTTTTGGAAGGTGAGCCATTATCTTTTTTTTTTCTTATATACTTGATTATTATGTAAATAGCTATCATTTTTATTGCTATTAATAAAAAGTTGTTTTTATAAAATTATTATTATTATTATTATTATTATTATCATAAACCATATTGTTACTGAATGTAAGAAACTGGCGCAGATAGAGTGCAAGAGAAGGCACGACAATATTGTCAGATTGGTGCTGTAAGTATGGTATGAACACCAACCAGAAAGGGTTGTGGAAAACGAAAATTAATAAGAGCTTGTGGGACATTACCATTCTGTGTAACCATATCATCGCAGCTAGAAAACCAGACGTTGTTGTTGTTGAAAAGGAAAATGACAAGGCAATCATTGTGGATATTGCGTCACAGTGGGACCACTGGTGCATGAGAAGGAAGGTGAAAAGGTTTAAGTTTGTTACATTATTAGTAAATGTAACAAACCGGCGCAGATAGAGTACAAGGGAAGGCACAACAATATTGCCAGATTGGTCCACTGGAAACTCTGTTGTAAGTATGGTGTAAAAAACAAAAGTTATAATATCTTGTGGGACATGACCATTCAGTGTGATCATATCATCGCAGCCAGGAAACCAGACATTATTGTTGGAGAAAAAGAAAATAACAAGGTAATCATAATGGATATTGCGTCACCGTGGGACCACAGGGTTCATGAGAAGGAAGGTGAAAAGAGAGAAATTAAGAATTTATGGGGGATCAGACATGTAGAGTGGTACCGATAGTTGTTAACGCACTTGGAGGAGTAAGCAAAAGGTTACATGGATTGGTTTGCGAAGCTAGGGATTACTATCAAGACAGGGCTATTGCAGAAAACAGCCTTGCTAGGAACAGCAAGGATTCTAAGAAAGGTTCTAGAAAACTAAACAAGAAGGAATGACCCAAAGGACCTTTGGCCATTGACTATGGCTTGCTTCTTTGGTTTAAGTGCGGCATAACATCTGCCGGAGCGTAAGCGTTATGAAACGATAATGATAATGATGATGATGGTGATAATGGGGACGATGATAAAGACGACAGTGACGATGATAATGATTATGACGATGACGATGAAGATAATGATAAGGTGATCATTATGAGGTCATGATGATGATGATGATGATGATGATCATTATCATCATCATTAACATTAGAACCGCGAGCAGTCTCTCTTTGGCTCTAAAATCTGTGGAACGAACGCGATATGCGAGCGGCGAATCCGCGAGCCGGTAATTTCGTAGGCGCCAGTTACAAGAAATAGAGACTGCAACGGAATCCCAGCACTCTGGTGACGGAGTGTTTTGATTGGTCGTTCTATGAAGGGATGACGCGTAACTGTCACCAATATTCATCAACAATTAAATCAGCAACACTTCTAGGGCTTACTCGAAGTGTTGTTTACTTAATAACCAACGGCTGCCATATCGCACTGTGCGGTGCAAGGACAACAATTTTTGATTGAAATTAAAAATAGAACACTGAGGAACAAGCCGTATTCGCTCTTCTTAAAAAGGAAAGATGTTTTCGCCGTTTTGCCGACAAGTTTCGGTAAAAGCCGTATTTACCAAAGCTATTCTGTTGTGCTGTAATACGCCAGCCGTGATTGTTTTCGTCGTGTTTGGAAGCACTCATTGCCGATAAGCTAGTCAGCAATTACATTTTCGCTTCACACGACAGCTAAGCGAATCACTTTGCAACACTGTAAATCCAAGCCGCTTAGAAATAAAGTCCGGATAATGCGTTTCTTCTCCCCCTTACATAAAAATATTTTCCGTGCGGATGTGGTCGATGTACGATGTTTTGGGCTGTTCACAGAACTTGTGAAAGTTCACCAGAAGTGCTTTTTCTTATACGAACATCTACACAAACGTCATAAATCCGACAAAGACGGTTTTATAATATTACTGGTTTCTTTGGCGTGGACGCTAATCGCATCTTCGTGCCGAAAAACTTGTCCGTGATCGCTTCAATGGATTTTGAAACCTGCTTAAGGCGGGGTGGGCGTAGACTAATGTGAACTGTTAAACTGTCACGGGGATTCCAAAATGCTGTATGAAACCGTTGCAGTCTCTATTTTCGCTCGTAACTGGCGCCCACGAAACTACCGGCTCGCGGATTCGCCGCTCCCATACGGCGTTCGCTCCACAGATTTTAGAGTAAAATAGAGAATGCTCGCAGTCTACATCAACATACATAGACTGTAAAAACGCTGTATGGCACCTGGTAAAGTAAGAGGAATGAGGTCAAGATGATCTGAAGTAATTTGTTGTCCTAAATAGCCTATCTTTCCTTTTACTTTATAGCGGGATAAACTGATGACAAAATCAATATACTGATAACAAAACTTATATTTTAGTGATCTTTATTTCAGACATGGGAAATACGTACATTGCATAATATCTGTTGTGTAATGACCATATCGGAACAGTGTTGCAATGTGTTGAGTACTAATTGAGATTGTTAATCCCTCGTGGGATATGTCAGTGTAAAGTGTGGTGCACGGTTATATTCAACATTCTTTTTCGCGTCCTTCGTCCAAGTTGAAGACAACTCCTCCGCAAAGTTACAAATAAAAAAAATGGTCACATTTTGGGCGTTAACAGGCTACTCAGCTTATAGAGCGGCAAAATCGATCTAGCAAGTTGAAAACTTGCGTCTACTTTCGAGTTCGTTTGACCAGGGCTTTAGTCAGTAACTGAGAAAGAAATTGTCACAAATCTACAACATGGTCACGAAATTGCGCGTCATCACTCTGGGAGACCAGTTTCATAACGACGTCAGTTCTGTTCTGTTACAACGCCCCGAATGGCCGTTTCATTCGCAATAATATAATTTTTTTTTTTTCTGATACTTAATTCCGGAACCTGAACGAGAGGGTGGTGGTGTTGGAGGAAGAGGCGGTTTCCTTCGTAACTTTAATTCTTGGGAATGTAACTGGGTAGGTACAAAGCACATTTAAGACTGTGGCCTCGGGGGTTCGAAAGGTAGCGTTGTATATTTAAAAGTCGCTTTGTCTAAAATCTACAAAAAACACCCAATTTTTTTTTCCACGAAAATATTAAGAAAAATAACCGAATAATAAAAATAACATGACAGATATAATCTTGTAGCCAGGGAAACATCAAGTCACGTGAGCAACCTCTACCGGAGTTTGATTTTGTCTGCGATGCAGGCTAGATTACATTCGGCCTAACCTCAGATCTACCTAAATGGATTCATTACGGATATTCAAGTTGGGTACTGATCTATGCTACTAAGCTCTTTGGACATATTTTTAATTTGGTGCTCCTACCTTAAGCGTAATACATATAAGTGGTTTGTAGACAATCTCTTGAGACATAGATAAGAACCGTGAAACGAACGAATGCTGGTGGACGAACAAAAGGAACTAATGAGAGATCTATTCTTTGCGTTCTTCACCTGTAGGAGAGAGGCTCGTAATGTTGAGAATATGTCTTATTGTTTCTGCCGCGGCCGGCTTCGTATGTTGCTCTTAGGCTTTTGCGTTGCTATATCATGTCTTAATGCAAATTATAACTAATAGCTCCTCGAGAAGAAAATAATCACTGAGTTGTTATTGTCGGCTATTCTGCGATTTTCTATTGAATACTGGTGGACATTTCACAAGAAATAAATATCATTTGGTATACAACTGTCTTTCACGCGAGCTGTAGACCATTTTGCTGGTATTTCGACTTATTTTACTGCATATTTGATTACTAACGTAACGCGTTACCTTTCCTCGATGTGTCTTCAACTCTCATTGTACCTCTGGTCCTTGTCTCCAGATAGGAATTTCAGTTGCAGAACGTAAGCACGTCTTGATGGTACTTGTCGGAATTCTGCTAGCGAATTTAAAAGCAACATACTCCTGTAGTCGAGAAGTGATTCTGCTCTAGAAGTGCTTTGTTGCCATCGACGAACACAGGCGGTAAAGTGAAACCTATTTACGCGAGTTTAGTCTTTTTGTCTTGCAATGTTGATGTTGGAAGTTTTAAATGGTAAACTTGTTCGCAACAGAAGACGACATTCAAAATCAAACCAGATTCCCTTTGTGCACCGGCGTCGTTGCTTTCATTATATTAGCGGGCGTTCATCAACGTGCAGCCACCCCTTAGCTTTTCCAGACCCAGACTTTAATTTTCATTGGTCCCTATGAGCTGTAGCTACTTTTGTTATCAGGGTTGGGGGTATTGTTTGTGTTGTATCGTTTTGGTTTTCCGTTCTCCAATCACAGAACCATCTGGAAAGCTAAAGGGTTTCCTTTATTGTGAATGACCACTTTGTATCACAAGCTAGTGCTTGCTATTTTATAGAAAATACGTGCTGATTGGGTCTAAGATGAGAAGTTACAAAAAAAAAATGATGTTTACTCGAAGATCCTTTTTTTTTCTTTTTTTTTCTTTTTTCATGTTCTTTAAAACTTGGTCAAACACCTTTAGCCGTTTATGAAACTATGAATCCATGACATTTGCCCTCTTCTCAAAGATTCACTCGACTCAGGAGCCCATCACTAGGAGCGCAAAACCGCCTTACATTCCTGTCACGGTGTTTCCACAGACCGACTTATTTTAAGATTTACTTTCTCGCCACTATCAGACTGCCACATAAGCGTCGATCACCAATCCGGTATGTAGATGCAGAGCCTTTGTTTTCGCTCATCAAAACTATTGTTTTGTGGCGCTCTCGATGCCGTGGACGTCCTGGTTGCAAGTTTTTGAGGGGAAAGACAGTCTAAAAATAGATCGGTCTGTAAAAATGCCGAAACATAGGCGGCTTAGTACGGGAATTGTACGCCCCTAGTGATGGGCTCCTGCTTGACGCCTATCTTCTTTTCCTTGTCTAAAAACGCTAATGAATAAGAATTATGTTCTCTAACTGAAACTGGATTTTGCACTTGTTTAAATTTCAAATAGTTTTGCAAAATTACCAAATATATTCGGATGTTCCTTCGTATGACGAAATAAAACAAATAGAATAGAAATGGATTCCAATTATTGCTTTTTTTGTCGCGAAACTCCTCAGGATGATAAAGGAAAACGAATTATTTGGTTGCTGCTAGCTGGTGCTGCAAGGATCAAAAGACAGTATGCGACCATGACTTTAGAGCGCGGCACAGGAGCCGTTCTTGAGCTGAAATGAATGGGAGGGTGGAGTTATTCTGGGATTTTCAGGCTGAAAAGATCCGCCACATAATAGTAGCTTCCAAGTGCTCAGTAATGGGTAGCAACAGAATTAGCCTCTAAACACACTAGAAATTTATTCTTGCTTTTAAATGTAGCCAATAACTTTTACACATTGCCTTCGTTATAGCTTAATGATTGTTGTATGTGTCTTCTCATTTATGAGATGAGTGACCTATGCTATCAGAAAAATAGCGAATCATATTTCAGAGAGAAAGGCCTTGATAAAGGCTCTAGATCGATTTAAAAAAAGCTCAATCCTAACTTAAAATGAGTAAATATT
>JAEMWC010000358.1:680000-692500 GCA_016490735.1 Pachyseris speciosa
CAGGCATCGCAGCAGACTTTTCCAGGCTCCTTACGTGATTAGCCTGGGTTGCCTGTGCCTGAAAGGAGAGGCGTTTGAGATTTTCAGGATGTAAATCACCTCTCTTGCCTCGATCTCGTGGCTCTCAAAACGAGGCCCCTAACTCAAAATCATATCAATCACTACAATCGATATCAATCTTCGGCTGATTTCGATATATATCGGCAATCGATAACTATTTCCAGTAAGGTAAATTTGCATAACTCAAACTGACTTTTGTGTGCAGATTGAAAAGCGACGGAAATCACGGAATGTTCCATGGTGGACTCATTCTTCTCAAAAAAACTGAAACCTTGAACGAAACTCATATTAAACATGAAAGTTCCTCACCATAGTGAAGAAATTAGACTAAAATCTGTAAAATAAAATAAAAATTGACTCCGAGGCTGATTTATTTTGCACCGAAATTGTAAACATAACTCGCTATTGAAATCTTATAATTTTCAGCAGTAGAGTAGCACAAGAAACCTAAAAATTGTAAACATGACTCGCTATTGATATTTCATACCTTTCACCAGCAGAGAAACGGCACAAACCTTTCTCGATATATTTTGCAATTGTTCGTAAAAACGTTTGCCGACATTAACACGAGCAATACATACCTTTGTCCTTGTCACTTTTTTCGCTTGGTGTTTCTTCTTCTGCTCCTAGGAACAAGAAAAATAGCAATGAACACAAGGACATGCCAATTAAAACTGATAAACCTAAATCCATTTTCAAAGCTTGCAATGGTCAGCATGTATGTGTTGTAGGTGTGAAGATTACAACTACGATAGTAACTTGGAATTTGGTCGTAAAACGTCGAAAAGCAAGAAACCTTCCTTACTTTTCCAGTTACGAGAGGCAATTCACAATTGTAAAGGCAGACGTCTTAGTAGCTGTTTACATGGGAAAACTCGCACCAACGCGAGTTTCATACCGTTGCGACTTTTGTCCCAGCGCGAGTTCACTCCGGTTCCCTCTCGCAGCTCTGTATTCGTTTACATGATACCACCGAAAAATATCATGTCGCACCGGCGCGAGTTCACCCCGGTTCTTGCACCGGAAAGAGAATTTTCGTTCCGGTGGAAAATCTCGCAACGGTATCATGTAAACGAATACAGAGATGCAAGAGGGAACCGGAGTGAACTTGAGCCGGGGCGAAAGTCGCCCGGTATCATGTAAACACCCCCTTAATGCCATTTATAATAAAGTTTCGATATAACGCGCGCCTTATGAGAGTACAGATGCACGGGCAGTACGGTGTCACGCCATAGACCCAAATGAAAATCTGAATTTTTCCCTCGGTTTTTATTTTGACTCAGACGTCTTGTACGACCTAGAAAATGTGTATGAAAACGAGCGGTTAGCCTCAATGGATTTGGAAGTTGTTTCTGCGAGTAACACCACAAATAACAACATTAAGCTAAGGATTAAGCTTAATGTCAAGCGCGTTTTCAAAAGTTGCTGAAGTTGTCCGAGTCACGCAGCGCCGAGGGCAATTTCAGCAACTTCTGAAAACCCAAGTGGTTTTCGAGGGCTAATTCCAGTTACGTGTTGATGACATATGGGCAAAAGTTTCTCAACATTGCTGAGATACGTCGAAAAACAGTCAGCCAAGCGGAGTAAAATCACTCTTCGCTCGCAAAGCAAACGAAAAAACAGTTCAACTAAGCTTAAGCTTACTTCTTAATTTGCGTCCAAAACGAGTGTAGATGATTACTATTTACATCCAGTCGAGAGATAAATACGAGTTTCAGTCCTGAACAAAAGTAACAACAATTAAACCAAATGTTCAAAGCTGAAGTTTATTTAATTTACCTGTCGTTGTAGAGGTTTCCATCACTTGAAAAAACACATCCGCTTAAAAACACGCATCGGTAAACATAGCAAACGGACTATCCAAAGAAAGAACTTCGTCCTCCCAGTTTGAGCTACTCGTTCCTCCCATTAATGGTAAACTGTTCTGTGACCCTTTTTGGTGAGCTGCAAGATGCCGTGGAATCATCATCAAGCGATCCAAGTTTTAAGCTTTTCACGAATAAAATCTTTTGCATTTTTTTTTTCACTCGAAAATTCACTCTCCTGAGTGTCTTTTAAAACTAGCTCTTGATCATTGCGCCTTTTTTAGCGAATGCATGAGCCAAATTCCGCCGAATTTCTCGGAAAAATTTGCTTTTTCATCGCGATTTTAGACTAAAAAAACAACTTACACTTTGATGGTTTCTGAACTTTGATGGTTTGGCATTTTGACAGCTTTGGTCGTGTTTAACCAATGAAGTTTATTGAGCCATTCTAACAAGGATAGTGATTGGTCTGTTTTGGCGTGCATTATGAGAGTACAAATGCACGGCTGACGCCTCTCGTAGGATTTGGAAAATAAAGTTTTCCGAAAATTTTAGCCGAATGTGTGAGGAAATTAAGAAATTCTTTATTATAAAATAAATAAAAAATCCTTAACCGTGCTTTGTTCTGTTATAAGGCACTCAAGGAAGTGACGAAAGGAAGTGCGGCTCGTGCTTCTTCCTACTTCCTTCGTGCTCTCGTCACTTCCTTGCGTGCCTTATAACAGAACAAAGCACGGTTAAGGCTTTTTTATTTGTTAAATAAGGCAATCCAGGCTTCCTAAGCTTTGTTGTATTTTATACCTTGGAAAGAGCGGTTTTCAATTGTATATCAAAATTGACTCGTGTTTACCTTGATTTTTCTTTACTTCGCTCTGTGATCAGGGGACCGGCAAAACCCACACGTTTTTCATAACCAACGAGAAGCAATAGCCCATTTTACAGTTGCGTGTTCAGTGTCCTGGCCTTTGAGTGGAGGCGAGGCTGGAGGTGACCTTGTTTTGATACAAACTTCTTTGTCTTTGTCGTGCAAATGAGTAATAGCACAAGAACAACATAATTTACAAGAGAACAGAAGTGAGGTTTGTACCAAAACAAGGTCACCGCCAACCTCGTTTCCATTGAATGAGGCCAGGTTGCTGAGGATGCAATTATAAAATTGGTTATTCAAACAAGTTCAATTTTGCTTATTCCGCGAGTGTATTTTAGTAACATTAGTGAAATTAACACAATTAGTTAGTTGTTACTCACCTTTAAGTTTTTCTCCAACTAACATCCTCATGATGCCCAGGTTGCCCCGCTGGCCATCTTCTGTTGCTTTTAATAACAGTGCATCTACTTCGCTTTCCCCAACTGGTTGTTTAAATGTCAGCTCCATGTCTGCAATCACACTTCCCTTCCTATTGATTGAAAGGGTGAAAATTGTACGATGGGGACATTGTACTGTATTTCCCGTTTCCCTTTTACTGCATACATGTACAATTAAAAAACAAGTGAAATAGATACATGGACAAATTTAAAAGCCAGTTAAGGGATCGATGAAGAAAACATGCCAAAGCATCTTATGAATCTCTATGCCGAATACACACAACAGCCAAAATATGTTGAAATGTGGAGCTAAAAATTTTGGGAAACGAAGACGAAGAAGGAGAAGAAGAAGGCGAAGAAGACGACGGAGAAGGGGAAGAAGACGACGAAGACGAAGACGAAGACGAAGACGAAGGAGAAGGAGGAGAAGAAGAAGGAGAGGGATAGGAAGAATGAGAAGGAGGAGGAGGAAGAGGGGAAGAAGGAGGAGGAAAAGGAGGAAGAGAAGGAGGAGGAGAAGGAGAAGGAGAAGGAGATGGAGAAGAAGAAGGAGAAGGGGAAGGAGAAGGAGAAGGAGAAGGAGAAGGAGAAGAAGAAGGAGAAGGAGAAGAAGAAGAAGAAGAAGAAGAAGAAGAAGAAGAAGAAGAAGAAGAAGAAGAAGAAGAAGAAGAAGAAGAAGAAGAAGAAGAAGGAGAAGGAGAAGGAGAAGGAGAAGGAGAAGGAGAAGGAGAAGGAGAAGAAGAAGGAGAAGGAGAAGAAAAAGGACAAGGAGAAGAAGAAGGACAAGGAGAAGGACAAGGACAAGGACAAGGACAAGGAGAAGAAGAAGAAGAATAGGTGTTTAGTCAAAACAATAAATTGTTTTTACATTATTTCAAGTTACCTTACCTTAACTCGATAACCTCTACCTTCTCCAAACCAGTATTATTTATTTCTTGAAAAACCTAGAACAATTAATGAATAATTCATTTAGGAAATACACATTTTATAGTGTGCGTGATCAATGCCGGTATTCGCTGCACTTGTAGCCTATCTTGTACTAAGCCAAGCTACAGTATATTTCCCTGAAGCTGGCAAGACACTTTGAGCTTGAACTAGAATTAACTAACTGGCGACAAATGTCGATTCGAATGTTGAATCTTCAATGTATTGAAATTGAATAATAATAATAATAATAATAATAATAATAATAATAATAATAATAATAATATGTAGACCGCACTTCCGTTTACAACAAGTATCTCAGTCTTGCAATCACATATTGGCCTGAGTCCGTGTTGGTAGACCAAACCCTTCCCATCATGGCTAGAAATGAGGGACATGAGGGGGCGGAGTCACTTCAGAGCAGTCTAGAGAGCTATCAATCACTTTCTTTCTTTGGCGAGATGCTATTGGATGATCGTTTTTATAGAAATTTGCAGGCGGTTCACAATAAAAAAAAACCATGGTTGCTCTGTCGAGTAATCTACGGTTGTCTGCAACAGCGAAAAAATAAAGATAAGAAAAACAGTGTGATATCTGGAAAATTTCCACTAATAAATGAATAGATTTTTGTCTGTTAGGGGCTTAGGCAAAATATCGGACATTCTTGGCCTATGAAAGTGTACTGTACTTTGAGCGATCACGGCGTATTGAAAATTTGATTTCCTCCTGTTTCATTTAACTGTGATTTGGCCGCAAGAAGTTGTTGTCATTCTCAGTCTTTTACGGAGGATTTCTATCCATAAAACGCCTTGGAACTTGCGAGACATCCACAGCACTCAGGGCGCTTCTATGAAGACTTATCTTCATCCTAGAAGACTTGAAAAAAGTTCATTTTCAATGCTGATTACCGTGGTGGACCGAAATAGAAAAACAGTTTATGGACGTGAACTACATCGTTTTGAAACAATAATTCTTTGTGTCAAAGAACGACTATCGATGTCAAGGTACAGGATCCGATTCATGCCAGTAGAAAAGCTTAGTGTCGCTACGAACTGTGCACGCGTGTCCCTCTTTTCTTACCATGTTCTTTCCAAAAAACCTCCCTTTTCATGAGCCGTTGTACGACACTAAGAAACTTATAAATTGTTTTAAAGTTCATATAATATTATAACACGCAAGCCACGTTTATCTGCGCGATTAAGTCCGACGTATATTAATTAACAATTATTCATCGAAGTGGAGATGAATAGGCTAGTTTCGAGTTGTGGGAGAACAAAAGAGCAGAGTCGAGGTTCAGGGAAATAATTTGCATTTTCCTTTGTTTTTGACAAAAGAAAATGCAAATTATTACCCTGAAACTCGACTCTGCTCCTGTGCTCTCCCACAATTCCAAACAAGCCTATTCATTGTTTAATCCGCAGTCCAAATACACGATTTCATATGCTAATTCTCACATATATGACGTTTATTAAGGTATATTCAGGGGTACCCAACGACAATTTCGGTAGATATGTCTTCGGTGGAGGGTAGTCGATTAATAGGTCGAGCGCACTCGGATTTTCGTAACTGAAAGTAACGTGGCCTAAAACATTCGCTTCACTTTCCTTCACTTCAGCACTTATTCCACGTTAGTTACTAACTTTCATTTTATTAGAACACATATAGTTACTTTTACAACGCTTAAAACTTGCGTCCATTGCAAATTTGCAAAATTGTTTTTTACTCCTCTTGATGAACTACGAAAAGGTCAATATTTTCTGTTTAAACTCTGTTTATTCTAACACTTATACAGTTTAGAGCGAGGCCAGTGTCTCATTATGTAACCCTTCTATAGACCACTTTCATGATGGCGCCCGATAAATTCTTTTATTTTTTCAATTAGCCTTACTAGCCTCGTTAGCATGTGTAAAATTCGATATAAGTTTTACTTTAAAGCGAAGTTAGTAAGGCTGATTAACATACATACAAAATAATATATAGATTTAGCCAAGCCTAAAAGCGGAGCTCCACGATATTATATTTTATTGGTACTGAGCGACTTCGCATGGCTTGCCTTGCGTCAATATTTTATGTTTAGTGCAGTCAACAGGAATTGACCGCTGTTCAAAAGCCTCCAAACATTAAAACATTACAAGAAAACAATACACGACGGTTATCTTTGTTCGAAAACAAATTTAACAATCAAAAAACGATCAAACATTTTGCATCCAACATCGTGTTTGACTGTTTATCCACCTCTCTCAACATTGTATGTATTCTTAGATGGCTTTCCAGGTTTGACGAAGATCAAACATTTTCATACAACATTTCGCTTTACGAACAAATGCTTGATCATTTGCCACCCCAACCAACAAAATGTACACCGGCCAAATGAACCACATAAAGTCGAAATTTCAGCGATAATACGCAAAAAATCGTTTTGTGGACTCCTTCTGTCTAGTGTATGGTCAAACATTGTTTGTGCGTTTAGCCACCCAACGTTATGTTTGACAACTGACGATTTTGGATGCAAATGTGTGATTTTTTAGCCGGGGCTTTAATCCTTAATTTTACGAGGACTCGTTGCGATTACGTGTCAATAAGATAAAGGCAAAAGTTTCTTAACACTGTATTACTAATTATAGTGCGACGTCGTCGTCGTCGTGCGCTCCCACAAGCAATACCGCTAGCTATTTTTACCATGAGAAAAGCAGTTGACGGATTTCTATAGGTATGGTGCTTCGCTTGGCGGCCGTCGGAGCTCCGCTAATAAAGGAATCGTCTGCCATTATGTAAAAGGTCCATTGGGGAGCAGGGTTGGCGCAGTGGTGAGAGCGCTCGCCTTCCACCAATGTGTCCCGGGTTCGATTTCCGGTCTCGGCGTCACAAGTGGGCTCTCAGAGGTTTTTCTCTGGGTAATCCGGTTTTCCCCTCTCCAGAAATCCAACATTTCATTTGATTTGATTCTTCTTTATTTAGAGATGATTTGATTTAGTCTCACCAGTTAGCAGAGAATCTGTCCTCGGCTAGAAAGATTTGAGACGTTAATAAAGGGATGATGATGATGATGATGATGTCAAAATTAAACTCCTTATCACATTTTTAAGGTCCATTCCAGACGCCGCCCCACTCGTGCCGAACCTTATTTAAACCTAGTAGTTTGAATCCCAACCTTGTGGAGGATAATAAAGATTTTTTATCGTACAATAGAAACCAGATGTTTGGCTAAACATTTGGCCGATAACAATAACTCTACGAAGTGGCAGTTTCCATTGGAAAGTGAAGTGTTGCAGGTGAAGCACATGCAGAGGAACGGTGGTAGAAGGCGATGCCGTGAGCTGCATGTATCTTATATCTAGAGGGTAAACAGATGAGTAAAAATAATAATAATAATAATAATAATAATAATAATAATAATAATAATAATAATAATTTAGAACTTATATAGCGCATTTTCCATGTGTATATAATCAAATGCGCTTTACAAGCAGATGAAATTGGAATTTGGAAATGTTGGTTTTTGTGGAGAGGGGAAAACCGGAGAACCCGGAGAAAAACCTCTCGGAACAGAGAAGAGAACCAACAACAAACTCAACCCACATATGACGTCGAGTCCGGGAATCGAACCCGGGCCACATTGGTGGAAGGCGAGTGCTCTCACTACTGCGCCATTCCTGCTCCCTGAGCGACTTGATTGACTTTTTACCATACAACAGAAACCAAACATTTGGCCAATAACCATAACATTTGGCCAATAAGCATAACTCTACAAATAAACGTACTGTGTGAAAATCTTACTCAAAAGCATGCATGCATTATTTCAGTATTTTTTTTTTTTTTTTTTTTTTTGACTTTAGCAACAATTTTACTGTGAACAATGATTATCGGGTAAGAATAAAAACACCAGATACAAAAGACTGGAAGTTAATAAATTACTTCGTGGTAAAGGCGTCCCACAGGAGTTGTTCCGCTCTATGGCTTCAAGCCAATAACGTGGACTACAAGATTTATTTGGTAAAATCTGCAATACGCTCAGAACATGTGTACTGGAAGCATATAAATCAGACACCGCTCTTAGTGTGGCTTTATGCAGCAATCCCTCTTTAACTTACGATCTTTGTCGCACCAAACACTGCACGAACCAAACTGATTGGACGTAGAACTAATACGATCAGAAAAGATCCCAACAAACTACGAAACTTTATTTTTAATTCCTTAGGTATTATTTCTGACTTCAGCGAACAGTGAAACCGACCTCTTTGGTGACTAGATCTATTTTGTTCTTTTACATATACAGCACTAAAAATTTAATTTGTGTCCCTTACAAATTTAATTTTTGTTTTCAACTCCTCTTGATGGACTATCTACCAAGCCTCAGAAAACAACGGCACCAAAACCAACATCAGAAATAACAGGTTAATAGTTGTGTTTAATAATTATTTAAAGTCATTGTTTATTATAACCTGCATACGGCCATCAAAATCCAATGTGTCGTATTAACTAGGGGCCGATCCAGGGTGGAAATGGGTGGCTAGCTACCCCCAATTAGAAAAACCCACAAAATAGATTAAAACTAGAAATACGTAACTTCCAAAAACCTTGCGAAGTCGACTAGCTGTTTTGGTGAATGTCGAGCATACAAGTGCAATAACGTTTTGCTAAATGTAGTAAAAACCTCACAATGTACGGGAAGCCTGGATAAAACAATTGAATTTGATTACAGGATATAATATGTGCACATGTCATACCTATACAAAAGGAAACTCACTCACTCCAATCGTCATCTTTCTCTTTTACCTTTTCAGCCGTTCCTTAGTCCGATTCACGAAACGGTCCATGGTCCGGATAATCACCCTTCAATTCTCCCATTTTCAAATCTGGTAAAATTTTATCGTACATTGGCTTATCAACGGCGGGGCTTATATCCGGCGGCTGGAGGGGGAGGGGGGTACATAGAAGTGGAACAAAAAACTGTTTGGGAACTACGAGATAAAACCTATCTGAGAAAGGAATTAAAGCTAACACACCATTACATTTAGTCATGCGACTGGACTAAAATAAACCGTTTATATAGAAGCAGTCGTCATACTACTTTGATAGCAATTTTTGCGAGTTCTTTTCTTTCCCTTTTTTTTACATAGGCAGCAAAAATTCGGCTTCTATTCTTTTTTCAGCAATCGTGTTAGGTGTTCTTCTTACTTTCGCAGTAACCGGCATTAAGTATTTTCTGATTTGGAAGCAGCATCGAAACGTACAAACGGAGGACAATGACAACGATGTAGAGACACCTTCAAGACACTCAAGAACGCGAAGTCACCAACAACATCAACAATACTACTGCGAGAGAAACCGAACACTGGTATTTCGAGCTTCGTCCAGTTGCTCCGCAAGATCAACTTACTCATTATCAAGAACTGCAATATACTAGTGTTTTCCCTGAATATCAAAACGTAGGCGAGGGGAAACATTATACAGGCGACGTGAAACCTCGTAACAGTAATTCTCCAGAATATCAAAACGTAGGCGAGACGAAACGTCATACCATTGATTCTCCTGAATATCAAAATGCATGCGAGGACAAACCTCATACCGGTAATTCTCCTGAATATCAAAATAAGGTATGCGTGGACAAACCTCATGCCAGTAATTCTCCTGAATATCAAAATGCGGTGTGCAAGAAGAAACCACATACCAGTACTTCTCCTGAATATCAAAATGTATGCGAGGATAAAGCTAATATCAGTAATTCTCCTTAATATCAAAATGCGGTACGCGAGAAGAAACCTCACACCAGTGATTCTTCTGATTAACAAAACGTGTGCTAGGAGAGACCGAACGTGGTTTACCAGGAGATAACAGTGTACAGCAGTTGGGGTGTTTTCTGTTTTGTCTTCTTTCTATATACGTACATAGTAGTTTAATTTAGTTTCATGAGTTTGCCACAAAAAATTACAAAGATTATTAAACGACATTTTAGAAGAGGTAGCAGGAGAAAGGAACAAAACTTCTGTCCCACTCCGGTTTTCCACCTCCTCAAAAACCAACATTCTCCCACACGGCCCCACAAGCTTGCAGCTTTAAAATTGTAACCGTGTATAAATAAAGTTTCTTTACCTTTTTTTTAATTGACATAATACTTCTAAGACAAATGCCGAGGATGCATACACGTAAGGATACGTATAATGCAAAGAAATACTTTCATTCAAATGAGAGGGGTAAGGTAGGCAAACAAGGCAGAAACGAGGACAAATAATAACTAAGCAAATGAATGAATGAATGAATGAATGAATGAATGAATGAATGAATGAATGGGATTTTCGCTAACTTTGAGCCTGTGTAACTCCGCACGAAATCAGTGGCCAAGTTATCTGTTTACACGGCCTGAGAACTGATTCCGGCTGGCAATGCTTTAAAGGAAAGTTTAAAACTTCACAAAAATAGTCCCTTTGCATGACCGTGTCACGTGACCTTGTCCATCATAAAAAAATATGGTCGTGGTTCAATATAGATGCCAGAAATTGAATGAACGAGATGAAATTAGTAGTTCATTTAGGTGAGAGATTTTATTGTGATTTTAGTGCTTAAAAAAAATTACTCAGTCTCGCTCGTATGGTAAAAAGCCGCTGGATGCCAAGCTTTACCATCAAACATTTCAACCGCTCTAAAAGCTCTAGGCCAAACGTCAATGGGCTCACAATTAGCAGTCTCTTTTCATCGCGTTTTTTTCCATTTGTGGCATCTATTTCGTACCACGACCATCTTTTATGATTGACAAGATCACGTGACACGGTCATGAAAAAGGCCTTTTTCTTGGAAACGCTTCCTTGGAAAACAACCTACGAGAGAACATTTTTAACCGTTTGATCGGAAGACCCTTCAGTTCTCTGAGCATGCATATCTCCCAAATCAGTCAGGGGAGATTAGGATTATTAGCTTGGCGACCTTTAAGCCTAACATTTCACAACTGTGTTTCAAAACCACGAATTCAAGCACTCGATTGCATGGGTACGGAATGTGCGTAAGATTTAGACGGAAATAACTACTTACGTATGTCAAGCGAATTTCCCGACAAAATATGAAAACCGGTCGCTTCTAGATTCTCAGAATCATGGCAACGCCCGAAACCATACGTCTATATCAAAGATGGCCGACTGTTTTAAAAGGACGAGGCGCTCGGCCAGGCCTGGTAAGGAATGTCTATATAAACGTCACGAAGAGTAATATTCTCAACGTCGTCCCCAGGGTCCTCTCTCTCTCTTCCTCTCTCGGGAAACTACCCTGGTTGCGGCTGGTCACGTGTCCACGTGTGCAAATCTAATCCGCAAGGAAATTGGGTCCTCGACTTAGTAGAGACAAACTTTAACTTTCCTGCCCCTCCCCTCAATCATTTTTTTTCTGGAATCTGCAAAACTCCAGCACACGTGTGACCAGCCGTCACAAAGGGTACTTTTTCGAGGAAGGAGGAAGAAAGAGGACACTGGGAGCGAGGTTGTGATATTCTCCGTTCTTCTCCAAGCAGCACCGGGTGGCATTTTGTTTTCTTTCAACAACTATTCAGTCAAAGTGGTCAGCAAAGATGGCGGGTGTCCAGTTTTTGCTCTCTGTGAATTTTCGATATCTTCAACCTAAATGTACATTTCTTCTAGTGTTTCAGGAGCTATATACATGCTGGTAGCTTTCGGTTCTCTTTTGTAGTGCTTTTTACGATTCATTTACAATAAAGTTTCGATATAACGCGCGCTCCGATTGGTTAAAACAGCGTGCCTTACGAGAGTACAGATGCACGGGCTGCTACGGTGTCGCGCCATGGACTTAAATGAAAATCTGAATTTTTCCCTCGGTTTTTATTTTGATTCAGGCGTCTTTTACGACCTAGAAAATGTGTGTGAAAACGACCGGTTAACCTCAATGGATTTGGAAGATGTTTCTGCGAGTAACCCTACAAATAACAATATTAAAAGTTAAGGATTAATGTCAAGCGTGTTTTCAGAAGTTGCTGAAATTGTCCGAGTCATGCAGCGACGAGGGAAATTTCAGCAACTTCTGAAAACACAAGTGGTTTATGAGGACTCATTGCAATTACGTGTTAATAACATAAGGGCAAAATTTTCTTAACATTGCTAAGGCACGTCGAAAAACAGTCAGCCAAATGGAGTAAAATCACTCGTTCGCTCGCAAAGGAAACGAAAAAAAAAAAAAAAAACAGTTCAACTAAGCTTAAGCTAATTTCTTAATTTGCGTCCAAAACGAGTGTAGATGATTACTATTTACATCCAGTCGAGAGATAAATACGAGTTTCAGTCCTGAACAAAAGTAGCAACAATTAAACCAAATGTTCAAAGCTGAAATTTATTTAATTCACCTGTCATGGTAGAGATTTCCATCACTTGAAAAAACACATCCATTTAAAAACACGCAGCGGTAAAC